>JABTTQ020000735.1:0-90589 GCA_016081115.2 Rehmannia glutinosa
TACGTATTGCTGTTCTGGGTTCACGTGTTGGGTAGATCCATTATATTCGATCCATCTAACCATTAAACTGTCTAATAGAAGACTACCTCTTTCTTTTTTTGAGAGCTCAAATAAAATTTAGCATTTTCAAACCCTCAAATACTTTTTTTTTATTTAGATAAAATCTAAAAAAGCACTTAAGATATTATTTTCAAACACTCTAATACATACATCTTTTGTGAATCATCGAGTTTTTCTTCAACTACATATATACCCAATGAAATTACTTGAATCAAACAAATTTTGAAATCAAATTATTTACTAAGACATCTTTCCCATCTCAACACTTGTAGACATATAATAATTTTGGGAAGCTACTATAAATGATCACTCGAATATAAAATTTAACATTTTCAAACACTAACATCTTTTTTTTTCTTAGAAAAACTAAAAGCTAAAAAAGTAGTAAATAAAATAATTTACAAACACTTATTAATTAATTACATACATTTGATTGTCATTATTTTCCTTAGATTACATATATACCCAAGTGAAATCAATTTAACCAACAAAACTTGAAATCAATTTACTTACCTAAGCCACTTTTTCCTTTTCTACACTCGTACACATATAAATCCAAACAATGTTAAAGCCCCACCAACCTCATGCATATAAATCCAAATTGTTTGGTGATATTCGAGCTGTTACAACTTTTAATATAGATAAAGATAATAACAGAGACAAAGAAGATAAGAAAGAGGAAAAAAGCAAGAGAGAGAAGCCACATTTTTGCCTATAAAACAAGTAGGTTTGGTGCGTGCTCAAGCATCATATGGGAATAAGAACCTAAAAAAAAATATTAGATTAGGTTTTGGGATCTGTTTGTGAGGTTTGACCAGTTAGGCCATTTGACATGAAGTTTTTGTCAAAAACAAATTGTGTGCTCTTTTTCCAACTTACATTATTTTATAGATGAAAACTCAATATTATTGACAATTTTGGTCTACATAAATTTCAACAACCATACACCAACCGATTTGGTTATATACGCGTAATATGGTTTATCCTGTCTTCTTTCTTTCTTTCTTTTTATTTTTTTATTTTTATTTTCTTGCTCTATAAAGTTTGTAACGCGAAAAAATCACCAACCTATTTTTGTTTTAGAGGAAAATATTTTTTTGTCCTTTGCACTATTCGGTTTTTGATTGCTACCTAAACTTCATTTTTAAGGCAAGTGAAATTCAGAATTTTGCACATAGCCTCCTAGGTCTCGTCGGCGGCGGAATGTTCCACTAGAATCTTGTCACGTGCCATGCACGTGGGGATAAATTGTCATTTGGTCAGATTATAATAAAATTTATTGCATGTTACCATCTAGACTTGGGCGATTGTTATTTTGTCATATGAACTTTAAGCGATTTTTACACTTTGCCACCTCGCTTTTTAAACAAAATCAAAAATATATATGTACATACATTTATTTTACATATTTTAAAATTTTCTTGATAAAAATTAAATAAATTGAACTAGTCCACTTCAATAAAATATATTATCAATAAGATTATTTTATATTCTTTTCTTTTTCACTTTTTTTTTGTAGAATTGTAGAATTAAAGTTTACTTTCTTGATTTACTTTATTAGTGAATAAAAATATAAAATTAATGTTAATCTAATTTATCAAATTACAAATAAAAAGTATACATAATTATTTATCCATTTTGAGGTAAATAAAATAATATACATAGGCAAATAAAAATTCTAATATATTAGAATAAAATTTCATAAAGAAATTATAGTAGGTAGTAATAAGTGAATTATATATTTTTTATGAGCTTGCATCAATATTTTACTCTCACACTTGTTGCACGAGCAATTTTTTTTTTTTGTAAAGATTTTGCATTGCACGCGGAAATAAAATAACAAAAAAAAATAAACAAAATATGTCCAAAACTCTTGTGCAAAATTGTGATATTTTATTTCACATTACATTTTTTTATGCGTATCCGTGTGCAAGATCCGTGCATATTTGTAGAATTAATTGACAATCTATGTAAAATCTCAAGAAATATTTCCAAAAAAAAAACACGATTATGCACTTATTGATTTGTGAACGACCATATATCGATTTTACTTTGTTTTGATGGATTAGGTTTTTAATATTATCATTTATATATAATATCTCATTATATGTACATTTATATATATGTGTCGTATTTGTGTGAAGTAGTATTTATTATGTAGGATATTATATATATATATATATATATATATATATATATATATATGTTGTATTGTAATGTGGGGTTTATGTAAAGGTGTATGAAGTGCGAATAATAATGATTGATTGAAGTTTAAAATTATGAAAATTCCTAAGAAAATACACCAAGAACATAATATTTTTATATCTATTTTTCATTTTTTGTTAAAATGCAATTGATTTTTTTTTTTTGTTAAATGCAATTGATGCCTTTATTATAAGATTGTTTACTAAATAACGAAACAAAATAACTATCTTTCAAAATTACAAATAATCAAACGAATCGGAGATGCTCCATTTGTCTTGCATCAACATACGGCATTTGGATCTCGGAGGTAGAAGGAAAATCAAACAAACAAGGAGGAGGTACTCCAGTGTCTTGCATCAACATAGCAGTACGGTTGGATCTCAAGATAAAAAGAAAAATCAAACGAACTAGGAGGATGTAGTCCATCAGTTGTATTGCATCAACATAAAGCTTTGGATCTTAGAGATAGAAGGAAAATCAAACAGACAAGAGGAGGCACTCCATCTTTGCAATCAATGTCTTGCACTCCATTGTATTGGTGAATTAACTTCTCGAGAGAACGATCACATGGTCTTTGGGACAATCACTTGTTATATCATTGATGCTTGATCGTTTCCCATCCTTACTAGTTGAATTCAATCGTTTGAAATACTTATGAGCACAACTAGCTGCAACATTACACAACATGCTTAATATTTTAATCTGAAGAAACAATTATCAATGTCTCATTTTAACATATATAATCTGATGTATATAATAAAAAGTTGCTACATAAACGATGGTTAGGTTTCCATCAATTATGATTAATATGGACAATATAACGACCAGTGGACATTGTAATAATATACTATCCAAAAAATAGTGACATGTCATCATCAATCGTTAAACTTAGCGATGGATAATCCGTCGGGTAAATTGTTGATCATTTGTTGTTGTATACTCAACAAGTCGCCCCCAAAACCGGATAATAACGTAGTTTTTTAACAAATGTCGACAAATTATTCCATTGCTAAATTTTATTATGGGAAAACAGATCCCATCGTTAGATGTTCAAATATAAAACATTTTATGATGTACATTATCTCTGTCAATGACTGTTACTTAGAAAAATTTACCGTGGAGTTTTCTTATTTAACGATGGAAATCTCCGTGGCTATTTTTATGTTTTTGGTATTGTGATGTGCAATTAAACACCTAAACTTGATACCGTAGGAAGTTAATTTTGCATATTACTAAAATATTGGGTTGTTATATATTGTTTAGCAAATGTTGATGAGTTCTTCCGTTGCTAAATTTTATTAAGGAAAGATCTCATCGTAGATGTTCAAATATAAAAATTTTATGATGTACATTACCTGTCGATGATCTACCTAGAAAAGTTTATCGACAGAGTTTACTTATTTAACGATGGAGTTAAACACCTAAACTTTTAAGGAGTTAAACACCAAACTTGATACCATAGAAAGTTAATTTGTCCACATTACTAAAATATCGGATTTTTCTTATTTTGAGCTTGCTTTTCGTGGATATTTTATAAAAAAAGTTTGCTCGTGTGGCTTCGGTCCATACATACATGTATGTTTTCTTCTCTAAATATTATTGGTACCATAGTACACAAGCCCAAGTATCCAAAATTAGCTTATTGAAGTAGTTAGGCTTTAGCAAATTATTTGATGTGGAATGCACGAGTGGACTTTAAACCTTTTCATGTTTTAACAATCGATATATGTTATATATTTTTGGTTTTAATAACCAAAAATTGAATTTGAAAAATTAAGTATATTAATCAAACTAAATCCACCAACGGTGTGGATTGCATTTAAACAATTTAATTCTATTTCTATTATTTAAGGTAGTGAGATAAAAATTGATTCTTAGTAAGGTTAATTTAGTAATTGCCATTTTTGAGAATAATTTTAAGAGGGCAAAAATATAATTATCTACCCATGATTTTGGTAACAAAAATTTTACCTTATTTTCATCCCGCGAATTCAGTGGCGTTTCACCCCAAGCACCAGGGTGGATCCATGCCCTATATGTTTATGGACAATTGTCACAATAATGAAAATTAAGTGTCCATAATCGACAAAATAACAATAAATGCAAACTCATCCATATATATATATATATATATATATATATATATATATATATATATTAGTAAATGCATGTAAATGCTTCACATTAATTGGGTACAAAAAATTAATATGAAAACATTGACATTCAATTATTATTCATTTTGATAATCATAACAAGTTAATCAATAAATTTTCAAATATTTATTCCTTTTTTTTATTTTTAATTATTTGAATTCATTGATAATAGTTTAACAATATAGTATACTAATTGCATAATAATGTTCATTTTGGAAGAAATTGATGTGTTGATGTATAGGAAATTAAATTACCTGGCTTGGAAGTCCACTTTCAAACAAGGAGAATGCATATCGTTGAATTCACATCAAATAAACTTTCATTTTGCTTTCATTTTCTTCTTCACCAAAAGATATATCCCAAATTTGCATGGTGGACATCTCGCCATTTTTGTGGAGCTTGAGGGAGCAAAAAAGATAAGAAACAAAACAAAATTAAATTAATTAATTAACTCATGCATGCATGGTTAAGAAATCTTATAGATTACTTAAAATCACAAAAAAATGGAACAAAAATGATATCTTACTTTTTGGTGTCTAGCCTTGTTCTTGTCCTCTTGATCATCCTCATTTTCTATTTTCTTGAGAATTAATTTGCTTCTTTCTCCTATTATTTCGTCTATTTTTTCTTTTTTCTCTCATTTGAAAACTTAGCTTTGAAAACTTAGTTTTCAAGCTTTTCACGACTATGCTCGGCGACAAGCTTAGGCCCATCATCGCCGCCACCAAGGTAAACCAAGGAAGGTGGAAAGATCGACCAATGTATTTGGTGGGGTAATATATAACTAAGTCCTTTCGGGTAAAGATAAATCGATCTCCTGAATGGAACCGAGGTGAAGAGAAATGGCTCTCTCATTTTCTTTTCTCTTTCTTATTTCTCTCAATGCTTGAACACACACCAAACCTACTACTTCTTTTATAGGCATAAAATGTGTCTTCTCTCTTGTTTTTTCCTCCTTTTCTTATCTTTCTCTCTCTTGCTTTTTTTCTCTCTCTATTTCTATCCGTATTAAAAGTTGTAACGCTCTATCACCAAACAATTTGGATGTATATGCATGAGGTTGGTTGTTGTTGTGGCTTTAACGTTGTTTGGATATGTGTGTGTACAAGTGTATAAAATGGGAAAATAGGTAATTAATTTGATTTATAAAAAAAAAAGAAAAAAAGGTAGTTTGATTTCAAATTTGGTTGGTTACAATGATTTCACTTTGGTATATATGTAATCGAGGAAAAATGACAATTAAATTTATGTAATTAAGAAGTATTGCAAATTATATTATTCACTACTAGTTTTATACGTATAAATTGTGGCTTCTATCTTGCTTTTTTTCTCTTATTTCTTATCTTTGTCTATATTAAAAGTTGTAACGCTCGAATATCACCAAATAATTTGGAATTATATGCATTAGGGTGTTGTTGTTGTGGCTTTAACATTGTTTGGATTTATATGTGTTCAATTATAGAAAAGAAAAAAATGTGGTTAGGTAAGTAATTTTATTTCAAATTTGGTTGGTTACGTTGATTTCAGGTATTTATGTAATCTAAGGAAAATAATGACAATTAAATGTATGTAATTAAGAAGTATTTGTAAATTATTTTATTCACTACTTGTTTAATAGGCATAAAACGCGGCTTTCTCTCTTACTTTTTTTTTTTTTTTTCTCTTACCTTTTTTCTATTTTTATTATCTATGTTTATATTAAAAGTTTAACGCATTGGGTAATATCACCAAACAATTTGGATTTATATGCATTAGCTTTTCTCTCTTGGTTATCTTGTTGTGACTTTAACGTTGGTTGGATGTATATGTGTACAAGTGTAAAAAAAGAAAAATTGTACTTAGGTAAGTAATTTGATTTCAAATCTAATTGGTTATAGTGATTTCACTAGGTTGGTATTTATGTAATCTAAGGAAAATAATGGTAATTAAATATATGTAATAATAAAGTATTTGCAAATTATTTTATTCGCTCACTTGTTTTATATGCATAAAATGTAGCTTATCTCGCTTTTTTTCTCTATTTCTTATCTCTGTCTATATTAAAAGTTGCAACTCTCGAATATCACCAAACAATTTAGATTTATATGCATGAGGGTTGTTTTGTTATGTATGTATAATAATTTTGAGTTTTCATCTATAAATGATCACTCTGTATTTGTTTTTGATAACTACAAATAAAATTTAGCATTTTCAAACACTAACATCTTTTTTTTCTCTAGAAAACTAAAAGCTAAAAAGTAATCAATAAAATAATTTGCAAACACTTATTAATTAATTACATGCATTTAATTGTCATTATTTTCTTAGATTACATATATACCTGATGAAATCATTGTAACCAACAAAATTTGAAATCAAACTACTTACCTAAGTCACTTTTTCCTTTCTACACTTGTACACATATAAATCCAAACAACGTTAAAGCCACACCAACCTCTTGCATATAAATCCAAATTGTTTGGTGATATTCGAGCGTTACAACTTTTAATATAGATATAGATAAGAAATAGAGAGAAAAAGCAAGAGAGAGAAAGATAAGAAAGGGAAAAAAAGCAAGAGAGATAAGCCACAATTTATGTGTATAAAACAAGTAGGTTGGTGTGTGCTCAAGCATCATATGGGGACAAATAAGAAAGAGAGGAAGTAAAATGGAGGACGATTTTTCTTTATAACTAATATTTTTAGGATGAACTACTAATACATTTAAATGGGCTAATACTTTTGATGGAAAAAAATAATACTTTTAGAGGGACTATTAAATATTTTTAAGTTAACTACGTCTAATACTTTTTAGATGGACTACAAATACATTTCATATGAAAACCTAATACTTTTCGGCTCTCGTGTATTATATCATTGTTCAATATTATAAAACTAATACCTTTTTTTGTAAAGGCGGGGCTATCCCAAACGAGCCTTTTCCTTAACCTTTCATTTGGGTTTTCCATGCGTCGCCCCTCATGGACTTTCACCCCCGTAAGTGGGTTTCATGCTTTGCCCACACTTCAACCCAGGACCTCCGTGCTAAATCCTAAGTTCTTGAGTGTGAGCACCACCAACTGACCACTTCCAAAGGTGAAAAGTCCATGAGTGGCGGCAGATGAAAAGCCCAAAGGTACCAATCTCTGGATATTACAAAAATACAATTGCTAACTAATAATCCGGGTCGATTTTGGGATCCATTGAAGTAGTTTGACCCGTTAGACCATCGATATGAGTTTTTGTCAAAAACAAATTGTGTACGCTTTTCAACTCTCTTTATTTTTATAGATGAAACTCAAAATTATTGACAATTTTGGTCTCATAAATTTCAACCACCATACACCAACCGATTTGGTTATATACACGTAATATGGTTTATCTGTCTTGTTTCTTTCCTTTTTTTCTTTTTTTAAATTTTCTTGCTCTATAAAGTTTGTATTTGAAAAATCACCAACCTATTTTATTTTATGTGCAATCAACACAGTTTTATTTTACATGTTTACAAGTGGATGTGGTCTTTTATAGCAAAACTAGTAATCCACCGTGCGATGCACATTGTATGTTAAAAAATATTAAATTTTTAGTAATTGTTGTTTTCTTATTTTAATTAAAAAATAAAAGATAAATGTATATAACAATCATTGTATAGGTTGTTGTATTACGAAAATTGATAAAAATAAATAAATAAATAAATAAATAATTAGGTGCGAGACAAATTTACCATTTTGTGTTGTATTCTAAAACAATTAATCATAAACCAATTTTATATCCTATACCCAAACAAAAGTTATAAAATAAAAAATTCAATTTTAAATAAATATGGAATTCAATAACACATTTACATTAATATCTTTTAAAAAATTCTGAAAACTTCTTTAAATATAATATTATACATTGAACTCGTACAATTATAAGTAATTTAAAATAATTATATATTATATAAATTGATCAATTCTTCACATGAGTTCATGTGAACGTGAAGGGAAAAAAGAAAATATTAAATAAAATAATGTTGCACAAAACATATATTGCATCTTTTTTATGTGTATCATAAATAAAAAATTTATTTGTGGAATTTGTTTAATAAATATAGCTAAAAGATAATAATATGAATTAAAACACTCAATTTTAATGAAAAGTCTGTTTAACTTAATCTTTTAGTATTCTTCTAAAAATATTTAGTATTAATTAATACAAAAAAATAAAGGCACTACATAAAAAACAAAATATCCAATTAATCTAAAGATATTGTTGTCAAATATGTTCTTCGTGAAACAATGAAAAATACATTGTCAAAACTATCGACAATGTGAATTCATAAGAATAAACAAATTGTGTTGAAAATTTAATATGATAAATATTCCAATGAATAAATTAATTATCATATTATCGAATTAAAATTATAAGCAATCAATTGTGATGATAAGTAATTCCAAAAATGTATGAATAATCCCCATTGTAACTAAAAAACGCATGAATAAGATACTCAAAAATTATATATTGGACATTGAAAATTATGCTATATATTAAATTTAGCCCAATTGAAATAAATAAGTGCATAAAATCTAACATCAAAAGAGCTTATCTTTGGTAAGCATCATATCATCCAAAATCAATAAATACCCAAAAAAGCACACAAATGGCCAAAATTCTAACTATTTCTCTATGCAATTAAAATGTTTGTCTCTAAAACGATTATTTCTATAATTTTTCTCATAATTAGACAATTTGCAAATATTATATTATTTTATGATTTAGCTTCGCATGTTTGATTTATATGTAAATGGACTGTATTTGATTCAAATATGCATGTACAAAAAAAGAAAAATATGATAAATAAAGAAAAATTAATGAACACACCTTGAGGCTTGAGAAAGACGGTCCTAACTAATAAACATGTCCGACTTGTTTCGTTGGTTGAACCCTATAGACGCATGTACCATCTCATTTTCAATGCTCAAAACATTTTTGAAGAATTAATCTCCTTACCAATCTGAATAAATGAGCAATGGAGTTGATTTTTGCTATTTTAAGTTTTCGCAAAATATACATTTTGCATTGTGTTAATAGTGCATCATGTTGGAATATGGGTTTTGGAATTGTTTATATATATCTACATTGTATATATATATTGTTTTCTTAAGCCTCATTTGATCGTATTTAGTATAAATCTACATATATTGAAAAATGTAAAATATATAAAGAAAAAAAAATAATGGACATACCTTTAGAAAGACTCACGCCAAACCGCAAAATATTTGACTTGTTTTCATTGATGAAACTCAGACAGAGATACAAAAATACGATGTCATTTTCAATGCATAGAACATTTTCAAGGATTGATCTCTTACAAATTCTACAAACTGAACACATGAACAATGGAGCGATTTTTTTATATTTTAAGCTTTATGTAGGAATTGCCTTTTTTATTGTATTTATAGAGTGCAACATTCTGGAATATGGGTTTTGGAATTGGAATGGATCTTGCACTTGTGTTCTAAATGTTGTAATCGCAATATTGAATATAATGTTGGAAATTGTTATTTTTCTAAATTATAAATCCTATATTGAATGTAATGGTGTGACTATTTATATTCCCAACACAAAGTATCATTTGGGATGCGGTTGTAAAATTTAAATTCTCCATTTAATTATTAATGAGTTTTTTTAACCTTTCAAAAAAAAAAAAATACGCTTTTTAAAACAAAATATGTAACTTTTCTAATACCCATGATAGACAATACGATCCAGTACATTGATGATTCAAACAATTTATCCGGTTCCTTTAAATGTCATTTTGAGGCCCAAGACAAAGACCATCACAACGTATTTTGAATTTAAAAAGATATATCAATGAATCCTAGGCCAGTGCTACCATTGAAAGCCCAAATTCCTATATCAAATATCGATTCCCAAGACAGAAAAGTAAATAATATACAACAAAAATAACAACTTTTATTTTTTATTTTTTCCAGATAATTTCCAAAAGTAGGAACTGATTTTTGGGAAATTACTATAAATACCACTATTCTGTTTTTTATATATTATATAGATGATGTTTCATCTCATATTCCAACGCACGAGTGATTAACACGTGTTTAAAATTCTTGTATAAAATAACTCATAATTTATGTTTGATTTATGCTTAAAATTTAATGGGTAAATCTCATTGTGCCCCTTATATTCTATATTAGTATCACTTTACTCCCTTATGCTTTTAGAATATTATTTTATACTCATTGCCTCAAAAATTGACTATTTTACCCTTACCTATTAGTTTTATTAAAGTAAAAAAATATTTTAAAAATTAATATTAATAAACTTCTACTTATCCTTACCTATTAGATTTGTTAATTATTATGAAAAAATGTATAAATATATTAATTTTCAGAAAATAACCTAGAATATAGTTATTTAATAGGAACTATATTAATTTTAATAAATAGCAAATAAGTCTTCCAAATAACAAATTATATGTATTTGATGCAATGTTAAATTAAAATAATAGTAGGGACAATTAGGTCATTTAATAAAGGAATAGGAGAATTAAATTATTTTAAATTGTATAAGGGTAAAGTGATACAAATTGATAGTATAAGGGGGAAAAGTGATATAACTGAAAGTACAAGGACTAAAGTAATATTTAATGAGAGTATAAAGGGGGTAAAGTGAGATTTATCCAAAATTAGTACAATACTTAGAGTTAATGGGCCTGACTAAACTACTCATTTCGTGGAGGAAAAATATTATTATGTTACAATGTGCCCCATCTTAATGTTAATGGGCCTGACTAACGTCATAAATCTCCCGCCCGAAGCCACTCTTAAATTAAAACCCATCTTTTTCCCTCTTTTTTTTTTTTTTTTTAATTCTTCTCACAAACAACAAAATATTATTGAAAAGAAATACAGAAATGGATACGCATAAAGTAATATATATATATATTTTACCCACTTAGGTAGCATCAAACCCCCATATTTACCCACATAAACTATTAACTTAACACATTTAAAAAAGGCAAGTCTCTTGTGAGACGGTTTCACGGATCTAAATCCGTGTGAGACTGACCTCTGAAATTTCTGTCTTGAGAACATGAACCATGGAAATAAATTTAAAAATAATAATGAACCATGAAGAAATAAAAATAAACCCAAAAATATGAACCATGAAGAATAAACCCCAAAAACAAAAATAAACCCTAAAAAAACTAAAAATCCTAAAAAAACCCAAATCAATTAAAAATAAACCAAGAAACAAAATAAACTCTAAAAAAACAAATAAAAATCCTAAGAAAAATAAAATCTGAAAAAAAAACTTTTAAAACTTTTGTGTAAAGAACAAGCTCCGTCAGGATCTACATCCAGTGAGGACCGTATCACGCAAATTTTTGCCTTAAAAATATATATATTAATCTAACACGAGTCTTCCTTCTTCAAAAGAAAAATATAGAGGGAAAAAAACACGAGTCTTCCGAAACAAGATTCCCGCTAATATTTCGAAAAGAGGGGTAAAAAAATCATCCAAATTTCCCACTCATATTTTTCGATGCAAGGAAAAGACCCTTCAAATCCCTGGAAAAAAACCTTCAAACTTCTGATATTCACCACACAGACACAGAGATGGGAGAAAGCTAAAACGGGAACGAGTGGCCGATAATGGAGGGGACTCCGATTCCGTAGTCGTGGAAGAAACTGACGAGTTGAATCAGGAGAACGATCCCGTTTCGAAGCGTAGAGATATCCGTTCACATTACCGTGAAATCGAGAATCGCATCAATGGTAGTTAACACATGTTTTTGTTTTGGGTCCTTTTTGAAATTTATTGGCCGCTTTCTTGATTGTTTTGTTTATTGGGATGTCGTGTTTGTGTTTGGTGCAGAGGGGAAAGATGAAATAGCGAATGGGGATTCGGATAAGTTTATGGCCATTATGAACGAAGTAGAAAACATGCATCAACATGGTAAAATCCTCTCTCGCACTTTCTGTGTGTAAGTGTGCGTGTTTTGTTTGGAAGTAGATATTGTTTTATTTTTCCTTATTATTGTGCTGTAATGTTGTGATTTTCACAACAGTTATTTTGGGTTTATTTGGTTTTATTCCTTTCTTGATGGATATGTTGAATTTCTTTATCCATCCAAGAGTAAGAGTCAGTTAATGAGTTTCGACTATACCAAAAGTAGACAATATTAGAACTGTAAATAGGCTTTATAGTCATTCACATATTCAAAAGATGAAAATTAGACATGTTATTGTCATTTTGACAAAACAAAATGACAGTTATTTTCTTCTTGTATTATTTGTTGAGCTAATTGACCATTTTGAAAGGAAAAAAATGACGTGGTACATTTATTGATGAGGAGAAACATGTATTGGTACGAGAAATGTACGGTCGAGAAATTGGAAAAAAAAAGACGTAATGGACAATTGAACTTCAAATAGCTAAAAAACATGACTAAAAAATCGTTATGGACGAATGGCCAAAAGTCCAGTGCAATCAACGTATAATGCATGTATCTTATAAGCTATTCATATTTTTCATTAGCATGTTCGAGATTTTTGAGGAGATGGACATTAGAATTTCGAGTACTAAATTAATGCATAAATTTTATTACAGTCAAAAAGCCAAGAGAGCAAATAGCAGATGCAGAGGCTTTGCTAGGACTAACCAGGCATTTGACGGCCTCTGTTAAAACACATACTAGTGGAGATATTACCCCAGCTGAGTTTGTTTCCTGCTTGATAAGAGAATTTGGGCGGAGAAAAATTGCAAAGCATTCTTCAGAAAATTCACCGAATATTTCATGGCGAAACATTGGTTTTCTCGTTTCAACCATTTTCCTCAAAGTACCGGGGTGCATGACAATGTGAGTGTTTTCATATGTTTCCATATCTATAATGTGTGTGCCGAAATTTGCATATGCTTTGTGAATGTGTATGTAAGTGTTTTTTAGTGTTGTCTTATTTGCTCCACATTCATTTAGGATTGGACCTATTGAAAATAAGCTTAAGCAACGTAAGTTGGTGGTTCGTGCAAAACGATCAAGGTCAATAAGGAAAGCTCAACCAAAAGAGGTAGCATTATAACTCTCTCTTTTTTTTCCTAACTATAATTTTTAATTTACCGTTTCCAGATAATTTATGCTAAGATAAAGTATCTAAAGCCAGCTTGTATCAATGCTTGTTTATGGAACATTTTTTCTTGAACACTCCCTACAACAGGAGTATTTTCTAGTTTTAGGAATTGATCAATCTTCATTGCCACTAATATGTGGAGCAGTAGTTCTTTTTTGACAAATTTAATGTCTTCAATACCGTGATCTACTTGAGTATTTGCTATGTATTTTGTGTTTTCTAACCTTGTTCATATCCTTGTACTCATTTTATTTTATTTTTTCATTAACAGCTCGAAAAAGCTGCTGAGGTGGTAACAGACACCGACAAAAACATGCAAGTGATGTTTGAGATATTAAAGAAGGAGAAGAAAGTTAAAGCTGAAAATCTGATGTTGAACCGAAATTCTTTTGCTCAGACAGTTGAGAACTTATTTGCACTGTCTTTCTTGGTTAAAGATGGGAGAGTTCGTATAGTTGTGGATGAGAAGGGTTCTCAAGTTGTTGGTACATCTCTTGCCCACATTTTTTTTCTAAAAATGTTGTCAATCTTTCTTATTCATTTATGAGGGGTTTTCGACTTTTCGTCTTGCATTGCCATGAATTTATAATTTAATTGGTTTTTCTATTGCAGTCCCTACCAATGGTCCGACTGCAGAAGAAATTAAAAGTGGAGTAGCTAAAAGCCACCAATTCATCTTCAGATTTGATTTCGACAATTGGAAGGTATAGCAATGTTATAAATCATCATGATTTTCTGTATTTGAGCACAATTGGTTTGGTCGAACCGAACCAAACCAAAATTTCGGCTAATCGATATTTGGTTCATTTGCATCTTTAAAAGTTAACCCCTGCCCTTATATTGCAGCTGATGAAGACTCATGTGCCGGAGGGTGAAGAACTTATGCCACAAAGGGACTCATTTACTAACTCGTGTTACGATAATGCAAATACGCAACCATGTGATCAAGATTTAAGCATCCCAGAAGGAATTCCGATTGATTCTCGTTTAATACTCACAGCACCAGTTAAGAAGTTCTCAAAGAATTACGGCCGTACTATGCTGAGTTCTTGCTTAACTCAGATCGATGGTGGCACGACTGGGAATTGAGCAAGCGTAAAAGAACCGTTATGTAAGTTATGATCTTAAAACTTTTTGACTTGTATATAGTTTTTGACAAAAGCTGAACATTTTAAGCAAACTCTAGCTTTGGATCATTTGCTTCAGCTTTGATGGTTATGTTTTGCTAGTTTGATGAAATTATTAGGCAGAATTATGTATATATGGCTTTTGAACTGCTCTTGAAATTCTGAGCTTTCTTGCTGATGATTACAAAGGTTTCAATTAGTTATCAGCAGCAGTTAATATGAAGTTTGGGTGTTTGCTAGATTTCCTTGTCTTCTTTTAATTTTGGTGTGTGTTATTTAGAGTGTTTGTTTGCAAACTCTAAAAAGAAGTGATTCTTAGCTTTTAAGTGGAAATTTTTTTCCCACCTAGAGGCTAGAAGTTGCAAATCACTTTTTTAGAAATTAATCCGACTCGGCCCGGCTTGACTAACCTGGTATTTTTACCGGATTGGAATGTAATATTCCGGACCCCAACAAAATGGGCCTCAAAGCCGGCACGTCAGCCTAGTTTTTAGTGTATTTTTTATGGGATGTGCAGATTGGGTTATTAGTGGCCCAATTACTATTTGGTCAGACCCGACTAGTTTGACACATCTATTGAATAGTTTGTCGAGGATACTTCAATATTTGACTAGTATGTCACACACACACATATAGATACATAAAAACTTATGTGAGGCGGTCACACTATATAATCGAAAAATAAAGTAATAATATTTACCCTAAAAATATTACTTACTTTTTACACTGAAATGTAGTACATTTTGTTCTCTTGCATGGTATGACCGTCTCACACTAAAGCTCGTTCTAGTTGAACTTAGTCTCAATAAAATCAAAACACAATTTTTAAATTTAAATTTGAAATCAAAACACAAGTTTTTATCCTGAAATCATGTTCTACTGATCGTACTATTATGTCCTAGTCCAAATGCTATTCTTATGCTGCCATCTCTATCTCAAGTTATATTTTAGTAATTTATATACCAAACATAAAATCCATCAACTATTTCATTAAAACTAAATATCGATAACAATGTCTTATAAAGATATATTTAGTTAGTTGAAAAATATATTTTATTGTTACATCTAAACTATATTATATCAAATAATATGCATTAAAAATTAAATAATTAATAAGGGTTTCACTTGCTATTAAAAACTAGTTTTACTAGTATTGATAATAATTTATATTATTAATAACATTATAATTACAAATATGTATGGAGAATTTACAAAATATAATTTAATGAAAAAAATTAAATTATAATAAAAAACAAATTTTTGTTACATTTTTAAATATAATCATACACTCTAATCTATTAATAAAAATAGGATAACGCTTGCTACCACCAATTTTGTAGCATCTTTGATATGGAGCAACTTAGGGTATCAGTTGGAGTGGATAAGTGGTCAAATCTCAAGTATCGCGTCTCCTAAAAAATAGGATATGTACGATAATTATGAAGGTTTGAAATTTAAAATTATAAGATTTCCTAAAAATCACACTAGCTAAAAACAAACACTATTTTCCATTTCTATTTTTTGATGTTAAATGAAATTGATGTTTTCATTCTAAAGTTGTTTAATTAATTGGTTTTCTTTCTAATTACCAAAAAAAAAAAACTATTTGATTAGTTAATTTATATTTTACAAATTACACATATTGAGCACGATGAACTTAAATGTTAATTGTCCTGTTTTATTAATATTACATTGAATTTCAAAAGAATGTTTATATAATTTATATTATATAGATATATATGCATGTATATGACTAATTAAACCGAAAAGAATAGGTGGCAAAATTAATTAAATCTTGTAAAATACATTCAAATCTTCAAGTTTTGGTCCATTAAACAGACATTAACAAACTTTGAGCTGATCAATATTACTGGAGTTTTATTAGGAGTTTGTTACAAAACCTAGTAAACTCTTGAAACTCGTATAAAATTTGACTTCTTTTCAGAAATATTTTTATAAAATATTCTTATTTCTATCTCCATTTTCTTCAATAATTCAGTAAGTTTCCATGGGATTAGTCTTTTTATGTTTTGCATGTAATTAATTCTTTTGTGATTTTCATTTATAGTCGAGAAAAATAAAAACAAAATACACATTTGGTTCAAAATTAATTGGAAAGAGGAGGCTATTTTGGCTAATATTAAAAGAGAGTTTTGGTGGAAGAATATTTGCTTCTATGGATTATTTTTCTCAAATACTTTTGGCTTGTTACCAAATGAACGAGCAAGCACCCTTTTATTTATACTAAGACAACTTCCTAACTAATGACTATGATCTATTTGATTTAAAGGCTATAATTCATCCGCTAGAATTATCTTCTAAAATGTCCAATAAATTAGAAGTTTTTACAAGTTTTCTTCAACTAATACCTAAGATATTTTAATAAAATATTTCTGGAGAAATTCTAGAAAATGAGGTATTCGGTGTGAACTCTTATTTTATCTTTTAACTAAAAATATATTTTCAAGCCCAATATTATTTGAACTCAAATCAAGTTTATATTCCAACACAAAGATCACAAATATAAACCAATATTCATATAAACCAACAAGACCAATAACGAAATTCATATATGTTGATATGATCACGATTATATATGCTAAATTTGGCAAAGAGAAAGAAATATCAATATACTTGTCTTTTAATTAGTGTATTATTCTTTCATTCTCGTTTTCTATTTGATCTCTAAACTGTTTCATCATACTTAAGTAATAAAATCCCAAATTTTAATTCTTTATTATGATTGCAAAGTACAAATTTATAAATATATTATCATTTATACATTTGTATCACTAAACACAATATTTTATTTAGATAATAATTTTGTATAAATATAAAATACAAATTTATACAATTATAACAATTATAAGGACTATGGAAATTTTACACAACTCATAAAATGATGCAAAATAATATTAGTAACAAGAATATAAAAAATATAGCATTTCTTTTCAACAAAACACGAATAAATCGACTAATAGATATTAATATGGACTTTGAAAATTAAGTAATAAATTATACAAAAATCATAATTCCTTGATTCAAGTTACAATAAAAACCTTAAGATGTTGGCTTCTAAAGTAAAATATAGTCATGATGATTTGATCACTAAAAATTATTGAAGTTGCCTACAAGAGTCAGAAAAATCATTTTGGAGAAGGAAAAAAAAGATTTGCTAAATTAATTGTGGAGATAACTCTAATGGATATAATTTATAATTTGAATATAATTTTTTTTGGTTTCGTAAACATTTGTTTGATTTTGATTTTGATTTTGGTTTGATTTATTTTTGTAGAGAAAATGTAAAAGATGCATTAATACAAAATTGTGATGTTTTTTTTAATACTCATGAAATGAGTTGGCGAATTTCGTTGGGGCCTGAAGCGGTAGCCTCATTGCAGGGACGGAGCCACATGGTGGCTTAGGGGACCCTGCCCCCCCTCCAACTTTTTTCCTTCTCTTCATTTTAGTATCTATATTTTTATTATTTAGTATTTTGGCCCCCTCAAAATTTTGTTAGATAAAAATTATTCTATAATTTTTGTAAGTTAAATTGGAGATTTCGTAGGTCTTATTTTATCTATTATCATCTTAAAATTATATTTTCTATTCCATGAATTTTACTAATGAATATTAATATATTCTTTTGATACAAATGTAATATATATAAACTTTATTATCTTGTGTCAACTTTAAATTATATAGGTTTTTCGTATCGTGTCGGGTTATTCGTGTCATAAATGGGTCATGTTCGTGTCATACATATAATATGTGTGTCGAACACGACCCACGAACACTGAAACACGACAAAATTAACACCCCTATTCTTGGTCCCTTTTACCGGTTGTTCACGACTCGCCCCTGCCTCATTGGCCTCACTAAAAGACCGGGCTTGGGTTTCCTTGATGCTCCACCAGGAGTATTCCATCAGCTACATCTCCATGGGACAAGTGTCCACTTATTTCTTGTTATAATTAATATATGATGGGTTAATACTCCTCCATATAATTAATATGCTCCCCAATCATATATGGTGTTCAATAATACATGTACCAAAACATTTAATTTAATTTACTCGGTAAAAAATATTTATAAAATAACTATTAATTATGTACCAAAATATTTAATTTTAATATACACGGCCAAAAAATATTCATAGAATATATAACTATAACAGCTTAACGATAGATTGACTAAGCTGCGCGTTTTGGTGGTTTTTGTTGGATAGTGAGAGAAAAAACAGATTTGGGTCAATCTAATTAAGGATTACTATTAACAGACTAAATCAAAATTTAATCCTAGCTAAATTAATAAATTAAAAAACAAAAAAATAAATTAAAAAAATAGAAAATATAAAAAAAAAAAGTGGATCTAAAATAAACAAACTTTGAGCTGATCAAACGGTAACACTGAGATTTATAAGGAGTTTGTTACAAAACCTCAACTCTTAAACTCCTATAAAATTTGGCTTCTTTTCAAAGACACTTTCATCAAATCTCCTTCTTTCTATCTACACTTTCTTCAATAAAAATTTCCATGGGATTAGTCCTTTTCTGTTTTCCCTGGAATTAGTAATTTTCATAGTCGAAAAAAATAAAACAAAAATATACATATTGGTTCAAACTTGATTCTCGCTTGAGTTGATTCACGTTATCGACTTAATTTAATTTCTGTTTTTTCTCACCATAAATGACAATAAGTTCTACTGGGATTAAGTTTTCCCGGCAAGGAGCGATTTTCCGGCCAACATTCCGATCGTACTTGTTCATTTACGGTCACGGAGACGGAACTATCCCGGAGCTTCTTCTTCAGTCTCTCGTCAAATTCAGGAAAAGGTAATACATAATTTTTGTTATATATTAGTGTACATCAATTTTATGTACTAATTATCAGTTTCTTTATTGAATATTTTGTTTAAATACGTAGTCAGATTTTCGAGTTTCTGAGAATAAATTAATCTTCTTAAAATATTTTGGAACGAAAATTGGATGAACTGTTTAATATGGCTAGTGATTCAATGTTGTTATCGAAAAATAGATCGAAATCCACTTATATATTTTGAGATATTAATTCAATTAATGAAATGATAAAGTCCATTTGTGACCAAATATTCCTGTTCATGCTATTTTTCTCCACAGTATAAATTTTAGGGATAATTACAAAAAGCCCCCATAAGGTTTGAGCTAATTACGAAAAAAACCAAGAAGTGTTTGAAAATTACAAAAAACCTTGAGGGTTAAATGTAATATGTTTATAAAAGTAAGGGGAACTTTTGAAATATTTTTGCATATGAAGGGTGAAAATGTAAGACGGATAAAATCTAAAGAGATTTATTATAATTTCTAAAATCTCTGGTTTTTTTTTGTAATTAGCCAAACCTCGGTGAGTTTTTGTAATTATCCCTAAATTTTAAGAATATTGACACCTCTTCTTTGCCTAGTATTTGTTGATCACATTTTTGATAAAATCCTACATTTATTCTTTTGTATTAAATTTTGCAGAGTAAGCTTTGATTCACTTCAATTGCCTTGAACATGGAGACTACAAAAAGGTTGGTATTTGCACTTTAGTCCCTTTAATATAGCATATTTTTAAAGGGCATCTGTATTTTGCCTTCATTAATAAGTTAGCCCCTTGGCAAATCTCCTTAAATATTTGTGGTTTTAAAGAGCATCAGCATTTTGCATTTTCTACCTTGGTACATTGTTCTTGCTTTAATTAAATAAGTTTTCAGCATAATTAATTTCTTCATATTCTATGCGCATATGTAGTTTTCATGGAGATTTTCCTCTTTTTTTTTATTCTTTAAATTGTGTAACATATCAGATAGAGTTTTTTATTTAAACTGATTAATTAAAGTATATATTTTTATTTTGAGTTAATTTTAATTCCCCCTCCCCAAACTATAAGAGTTTTTCGACTTTGCCTACTTAACTTTAAATTGTACAACTTTACCATCTGAATTTTGCAAATTATTGCACTTAGCCTATAATTTCCAATTTTACCCTTAACCTCTATGATTATTTTATTTTTTGATATCCGAAAATGGTATCATAGTCTAGGTTTATTGATGAAATTTATTATTATTTAATACTATTTTTGTATTGACTAAAGATTATGAGATTTTGAGAAACAATTTGTCCAAATAATTGTTCGAGATTTAATACTTACAGACAATCCATTAACAATTAGGAGTAAAATGGAAAATTATAGGCTAAGTGTTACAATTTTCAAAGTTCAGAGGTTAAGTAGAATAATTCAAAGTTAAGTGGGCAATATAGAAAAACAAGCATAATTTAGGGGCAAATTACAATTACCTCTTTTTTTTTATTTGGCATTGTATTTGTAAAAGTTTGTTAACTCTGATTTTCAGGGAACTGAAACCCAGAAAATCCAGGATGTAGAACCTGTAATTATTGACAATTTTGCTAACTGCACAAAAAAGAAATGCTTAGGAGGATGGAGTTCAGCATTTCTTTTGCTAGGTACTTTTCTTCCCCTAATTAATCAGTTCCAAAAAATTGTGATCATATTATTTATTTTTAAAAAAATTCCATTCTTTTTTTTCGTTCCGCAGTAAATCAAGGGCTTGCAACACTGGGTTTCTTTGGCGTAGGGGTGAACTTGGTTTTATTCTTAACCCGAGTTCTCGGACAAGACAACGCTTCTGCAGCTAATAACATCAGCAAATGGACTGGAACCGTTTACTTATGCTCACTTGTGGGAGCATTTCTCAGTGATTCATACTGGGGACGTTATCTTACTTGTGCAATTTTCCAAGTCATCTTTATTCTGGTAAATACATCGATAACATGATGATATATTCACTAAAAAGCACCTACAGTTTTTTTCCGATTAGGCCCCGCCTAACCCCGCTCAGGCTCCGCCTAGGCGCTAGGCCCCAGTCTGCCGCCCGACTAGTGCCTAGCGTTTTTACGTTACACGACACAATACAATACGATTATAAATACGAATTATAGAGAGAAATGACATGACGAGTCACGCAACAAAAACATGACGAGTCACGCAACAAAAACATGAATTTTTAAATTTGAAGGCTATTTGAATATCACGCATATTAATTTTTAGGGATAATTACAAAAACGCCCCTGAGATTTGGGTTAATTGCAGAAAAAACTCATGTCTCAAAATTACAAAAAAAAGACCCTCAAGTTTCATTTTATCTTAAATTTAAGGGGGTAACTGTAATATTTTTGTAAAATGTGAGGGTTTTTTTTGAAATATTTTGAAAATCAACGGGAAAAATGTAAGACAGAATCAAATCTCAAGGGTTTTTTTTTTAATTTTCAAATAACTCTAGTTTTTTTTTTTTGTAATTAGCCCAAATCTCAGGGGTGTTTTTGTAATTATCCCTAATTTCTATGCTATTAATTCTAAAATGCATTCCTTGTGAATATACAGGGCCTGGCGCTTGTGTCCTTGACATCTTGGCTATTCATGCTCAATCCGTCGGGCTGTGGGGACGGCAAACTAACATGCGAGCCGACGGCTCAATACGCCTCGGTCTTATTCTACTTAGCCATATACTTAGTGGCCTTGGCTATGGTGGCCACCAGCCAACATTAGCCACATTCGGATCCGATCAGTTCGACGAGTCGAACCTAAGCAGAAGTTCGCGAAAACTATTTTCTTCAGCTACTTCTACTTTGCACTCAATGTAGGATCACTGTTTTCAAACACTGTATTGGTTTACTATGAGGACGACGGCAAATGGACGTTAGGGTTCTGGGCTGCCACCGCCTCAGCCGTCCTGGCACTCGTGACCTTTCTGTTCGGTTGGCGTGGATATCGGTACATCAAGCCATGTGGGAACCCGATAACACGAGTGTTGCAGGTATTCGTAGCTGCGTTCAAGAAATGGAACATCCGTCTTAGGGACGGGGTGAGTTGTACGAGATTGAAGGGATCGCGTCTGCAATCAAGGGAGCTCGGAAAATTTGCCATACCGATGAATTAGTGTAAGTTGCAAAAGCCCTTAATTTTCTTTCCGACTTCTTGTATTTCATATTATGTTTCATCCGGTGTTTCAGATACATCATACAAAATGACATTATTATACATTAGGAAAATAGCATCATTATTATATTAGTGACATTGATCCAATTTATATTAAAAGCAGTATTGTAAAAACCGGTCTAGCGACCATAAATCAGACCCAGGGCCCAAAAATTGGTCAATTGAAAAAAAAAAGTACTATTCCCTAAAGCCCATGTAGCAATTTCTCCAAACTTATCGAAAGACACTAGATAAAAATATTAGAAAATGGGAAATCTGGTTTGCTAAAATAATAAACAGGAATTGATGAAACTGGGCGTATAGAGGTGAATTAAAATTAGAGATGTCAAACGGATCGGTCGGAGCCAAATAGTAATTGTACCGTTATTTTTGTAGCTCCACCCTAGTCCATCCCACGGAAATATAAAAGAAAAGTCGGGCCGATCAGGTTGGCCCGATTTTTCAGGCCTAATGGGCTTTACCCAGTGTTCTAAAGCCCTAGGCCCTAGTCGGCCATCCGACGGGGCCTAGCTCTAGCGGAGTTTGGGCGGGATTTGGGGCGGGAGTTAGGCGGGACTTAATTGGGAAAACAATGTAGGCGGACAAGGGCAATCTTAACGCCTAAGCGCAGACTAATCGGGGTTGGGGGAAATTTTAAAACAGTGGTGGTACCAAAAATACCAACTCATTTCGAACTTAAGAAAACGTAGTTGGGCGAAATTGACAGCTGTAACTAAATACTCATTTTCCATTATAATATTAGGAATTTGATCAATTTTTATGAAAACAATTGCAGGTTTTTTGACAAGGCAGCAATAATTACCGAAAAAGACCGTATTGGCCCGACGACCGCCTGGCATCTCTGCACCGTGACCCAAGTCGAGGAAGCCAAATGCATTATACGAATGATGCCAATCTGGCTCTGCACAATCATATACTCCGTCGTCTTCACCCAAATGGCCTCCCTCTTCGTCGAGCAAGGCGACGTCATGGACACGCGAATCGGCAAATTCCGGATCCCCGCGGCCAGCATGTCGGCCTTCAACATCACCAGCGTCCTCATCTGGACCGGAATCTACCGCCACATCATCGTCCCCATTTCGGCAAAACTCAGCGGAAACCCTAAGGGTTTGACCGAGCTCCAGCGAATGGGGATCGGCCTCCTAATCGCTCTATTAGGCATGATCGCCGCCGGCGTAACCGAGATCGAACGGCTAAAACGAGTCGTACCTGGACACCACGCCAGCTCGCTGAGCATACTGTGGCAGATCCCGCAGTTTTTTTTGGTCGGCGCGTCGGAGGTTTTCATGTACGTCGGTCAGCTCGATTTCTTCAACGGCCAGGCGCCGGACGGGATCAAGAGCTTCGGGAGCTCGCTGTGTATGGCGTCGATGTCGTTGGGCAATTTCGCGAGCACTGGGTTGGTGAACTTAGTGATGTTGGCCACGGCGAGGGACGGCGCGCCGGGATGGATCCCGTTGGATCTGAACAAGGGGCACATCGATAGGTTTTATTTCTTGCTTGGTGGTTTAACCGCTGTGGATTTCTTCATTTATCTGGCGTGTGCGAAGTGGTACAAGACCAGAGAAGGTGAGGAAGATGAAAAAGTGGTTGTGAGTGGTGGGGTTTGAACAGTAAAGTTAGAATTTGGTGCGGTTTCTTGTTTTTAGTTCTTTAGTTGCTATTTGAACTTTGAAGTTTGAACAGTTAAGTTAGACTCTGGTGCGGTTTCTTGTTTTTAGTTCTTTAGTTGCTAATTGAACTTTGAAGTTTGAACAGTAAAGTTAGACTCTGGTGCGGTTTCTTGTTTTATTTCTTTAGTTGCTATTTGAAGTTTTGAAGTTTTTTTTATTAGTTTTGTTGGGGGAACACGAGTATCTATTTTTTTTGAAGAATAATAATGGAATATTTGAGATCAAAATGTTCATATGTTTCTTTTGTTCTTTGTTATGTTTCCACCTGCTAATAAAATTGTGATTACGGGTTTACCGTTATGCATTCTATTACATTAGTGTGCTTAAATATTAGGGCTAATTACAAAAATACCCTTGAGGTTTAACCTAATTAAAAAAAAAACTAGCTAACATTTAAAATTACAAAAATATCCATGAGGTTTTATTTTGTCTAAAATTTACCCCTTTATAGGCAAAAGATATTTCAAAATCCTCCTTATATTTATAAAAATATTACAGTTTACCCCTTAATTTTAACACGGGATCAAATATTAGTGGTAGTTTTTGTAATTTTTAAAATTAATGGTTTTTTTTTGTAATTAGTTCACACCTCAAGGGTACTTTTTGTAATTGACCCTAAATATTACTTTTAGAATAAAATTTAAAATCTTAGAAGTTCAAAATTATACAAATGATACTTGTGAATTGATGAGGTCTTGTTATATTAATGATATTCATATCATGTCCGAGACAAAAATGTACTCTACTTGATTGAGATCTTTAATTTTAAATAGTGTTTCAATCGGTATTTCGATATACCAATATGAAGTCACGTGTATAATATGATATAACTATTAGTCTCTATTATGCATATATCATTCATCCAATGTGTTGATGCTGAACTTGCTCAACAAGAAATATAAAATAATAACTGGAAAAATATAATAAATGGTTGTAAAGTATCTTTTTTTTTATTGAATGGCCGAGTCAAGTGCTCCAGTAGGTCTCATGGCTTGAGATTTTTTTTTATATGAGAGTCTCTCTCCTTTTCCTTCCCCTCTCAATACTATTTATACTATTATACTTTATAGTCTAGCAATCATGACACTCGTCTCATTGAGTGAGACACTTGTCTCCTATGAGTTGAATGGTAGGACATTTGTCTCCTCCTTGTTGTGAATGAATTGATTAGTGGGACACTTGTCTCGTTGAGTGGGACACTTGTCTCCTCCTTGTTGTGCATGAGTTGATTAGTGGGACATTTGTCTTATTGTTGTTTTGCAAGGTGGCGGGTCTACCACAATTGATGATGAAATTGGGTCTTCTAGTCGGCTTTTTCTGGTCTCAAGGCTCGGTTGGCCTTTTTAGGTCTCCGGGCTTTGGTCGGTCTTTTTGGTCTCAGGGCTCTGGTTGGCCTTTTTAGGTCTCTGGGCTTTTGTCGGTCTTTTTTGGTCTCCAGGGCTCTGGTAGGCTAAAATTAAAGTGATAGAGCTTGGCCTATGCCAAAGATAACTCGACCTGCCATGTGTATATGATTTTCTTTTTAAAAAATTGTCCTGGTTTGCTTGGTATCATCGTAATATATTGAAATTTGAAGCAAAGTAGTTTTTTTTTTTTGTTTGAGGAAAAAATTTGAAACACTTTGTTTCCTTAAGGAATAGGAGTTCGAATCGATTCATATTAGTTTTTTTTTCTTTTAATTATTAAATAATAAATAATGTAAAGCAAATAATAGGACACGTCTACAAGGATGGAACTTTTTTAATGGGTCTATGATATGTTGATACGTTGCCATGTTCGTATCTAAATTTTATACGAGTCTGTAAAATGTAAGCTTATAAATAATATATTTTATGTGTAAGATGCGTATAATATACTTAATACAAGATGGCCTTCTATATATGTTGTACAATTTAATCATGTTGTTGAATATATCTTTTCTTATAATCAACCTTGTATACTAAATGAAAAATAAACATGACATATGTCATCACTTCAATATTTCGAGCTATGTAAACTCTTCATTCTATCAATTTAATATGTCGTTTTCATATTTATCTATGTGATAACTCTATATAATATATTTTTTCCATATATAATCTAAAAATTAACAAATTATCCAAAAAATGAGGATTATATATATAATCTATTTTTTTTTCCGTAAATCAAAATTCAAAAAAACTTTGTACAATCTTGATTTTGGCGTAAACAAATCGGATGTACTTGGTCGGGTCGTCTCGAGCCTTGGTACTTTTGGTTCGGGTCTGTAAGACGGATAAACGTTAAGGCGGGAGGGTTCCCAGCTAAGACCCTCCGATGCTTAAGTCGATCTGGTCTTAGGTCGATAGTGAATGTAAAGCGAGGTGAATAGCAATAAATGTCATACCGTAGCAATGGAATAGTGGCGTATTTATAGCACTATTTCAAATCAGCCGTCTGGTTCAGACGGATCCGCACGAGGTGTACGGATCCGCACAACCTCACTCCACGTGTCCGCCTCCTATTGGTCCACTGGCTAAACCCATCTATCGATACGGTCGGGTCGCTTGGGCGACCCACGACCACCTCGGATCGTGGTCGTGACCTCGCAACTACGTAGTGTATCGGCTAGCTCGAACTCCTTCTATTAGTGGATCGGGTAGACGACCCGATCCATGACCTCGCTTAGGGTCGTGACCTCGCTTCTTTCATAGTGTATCGGCTAGCCTCGGCTCATTCTATTAGCCTGGGTCGGGTAGACGACCCGATCCATGACCTCGATTCGGGTCATTCACTCGAATAAAGGGTAGAAAAGTAATTTTAGACAGGCACATATCATTACTCCCGATTTCATTTTTAGTAATTAATTACTATGGTAACTCGAATCCGATCCGTTGAATTTGAAAAGTTTCTTTCATCCCCACCGTTCGATCTTCCCGCCCATTCCGCTATATATATACTAAGTCTTGGAGTTACATTTTTACTCTTCATTCATCGCGGTGAAAAATATTTCCAGTTCGAAGCGAGCTCCCAGCCCTCGTCCGAGGTTTCTTCACGTAGTCAGATCCCACCTCGAGGTAGCCCTTAGTTTCACTTCGCTTATTAATATTTTTTCTTATTTCATTTATTTTTCTTCCTTCTTCTTGTTATGCCTTCCGAGCCGTGCGTTAGGTTCTCATGACTCGGGCTCGAGCGGTTCGAGTTCGAGTTCAAGCTCCACCTCGGAGTCTAGTTCTGACATCGGTCCTCCAAATGGGGCTCGTATTCTAGATGCTAGCCCAATTAGGTCCGTGCCTCCCCTAGGGGATCCTGTCTCGACTTGGACCTACCGACGAATCCGAGGAGGATGCCCCCATAGATCCTAATTTAGAGTTCTGACTCCTTGGGCTTTGATTCGTTCTATTGTAAAATGGGAACCAAATAGCCGAGATTAAAGACCGATTTTTATTCCATCAAATTTTCAAATAATTATCCCCGGTAGGAATGACCGCATAGACAAACCACCTCCCCGTTGTATGTCGTTCCATTTGCCTCCAAGCCTTTGAGGCGGGTTTACGTTTTCCTTTAGCTCGCCCTATTGTAAATATCTTAAAGGGTCTAGGAGTGTGTCCCTTGACTAGTTCGAACGCTTATCGCCATATTTTAAGTTTTGCGATATTAATGAGACATTTTGAGGTGTCACCTCCTTTCCCCATTTTGGGCCCTTTATTCCATTAACTCCTCTCCAACCACAAGTGAGAAAGGCTTTTCTACCTCCCCGCCTAACCGTAAGCTTCTTCATCACCTACCTACCTCTCTGTTTGGCCTTGGAAAGAGAAATTTCTCTACATTAGAGCCCCGTAGAGACCCTGGGAGGTTCCTTTCGAGTGGAAAGCTACCGTCCTCACCCTCGTGACCTCGCCGGTCACTTGGGAGGATGACTTCGTCCAGGATGTGCTATGCACGAGCCGGGTATCTGTCGGAGAAGCTTTTAACCGAAGAGGTTCTTTCCCTCGCGGACCTTAGCCCCGCCCCGAAGCAAGCTTCTTTAAGTTTGGGTAATCTTCCATTCTTTTACTTAATTGCTTGCTCGTATAGTTTACTCACATTATTCTAAACAATTTTTCTATTTTCAGAGATGTCTGTCAATGACTCATTAATAGCTAAGCAATTGAAAAGAAAGAAGGCGGCTTTACTCTCCAGAAAAAACGACCTCCAATCGCTCCAAACACACCACCACCCATGCTTTGTCTCGGGTTCAGGCCGTGTTCCTCCGACCTCTTGGGGCCTCACCACCGCTGCTTCGAGGTCTTTGGATGATATCGATACTTTTTTCGAAAGCCGCCGCACTACCCCAGCCGCTTAACCCCCGCCCTACTTTCTTCGGGGTGAAAATGTTGAAGGCTTCGCCTCGAAAGGAAAGTCCACAAAGAAAAACTCGAAGCCCCACAAGTCTCGCAATCGGGATTCTCAGGGTAAAGATCGCGAAGAGCCTCCCTTCGTAAGAGGCTTCGCCTCGGGTCGTCTTTAGACGTGTACGGCAAGCGAACGGAAATTCAAGCCGACGAGGAGACTTGACGGCGACCCGAGATGGAAGTTCAACTTAAATGGCTCAAGTTATGTGAGAGACATTTCGCCGAGATGCGTGATATGGAAAGCGCAAAGATCTCTCTCAATCTGTCCTCCACTTTCAACGCCTCATTTTGCCGCATCAGTCCCCAATTGGCTAATTAACGGACGAAGCTGCGTTCTCGATACTCATCTTTGGAGAGGACTCTTTCGAGCTATACAAACATACTCTCCCTGTGATTGATCAATTTGCTTTGATACCTTTTGAGTTTACTCCTACCGGAAGAATACATAGCCCACAATACTTTTTCGGTAAAAGTCCATTATCTCGTTTAATACATGTTTTAATTTTTCTCTCTCTCTTTCTAACCTCGCTTTTAATTCATTTACGAGAATAATGCCCTCCTACACCACCTTTCCTTCGTCGTACGCTAATTGGAAGCAATCCTCGATCTTGCGCTGGAAAACGAAGTGGAGAGGCTTTCGAAAGGCTCTTCGCGAGGCCGATCTTTGCGCAAGGAAAAATTATCTCGGAGAAATCTGCGCTCGTGATCCGAGCCGTGGTGCGAACAAGAGGTTAATGCGCTCTCGCGACAAAATCAAGGAAAGAAAAGAAAATCACGAATCCGAGTGAAAGAGACCTACGATACGGGTAGCGAGGAGGCTATCAGAATATACGAACTCGCTAGAATATACCTCCGCTCTTCAAAAGGCTCAAGAAAGAGGCGTGAAGTCCTTTCTAACTTCCCATTCTTACGAAACCTTAGTGGCACGTCGTGTCTGCTGTCTATCTCTTTCAAGGTTTCGAGCGATGCGGGACCAAGCCTACGGGAGAATGCTTTCAAGGAGGACTTTGATCAAGATAAACTTGATCGCCTTCCGCATGGATGATCCGGAGAAAGGTTGTGAGGCGAAGCTAAGGAGGAGGAAGGACTTGATGTCGTGCACGATGTGGAAGAGGTGAAGAAACGGATGAGTGGACCAATCTTATGCATTCGCACATCGCCGCTCTGAGAACAACCTCCACCCCGCTACTATTGAAGCTAATAATGATGATGAGGAAGAATAACCTTAGTTTTTTTCCTTCTTTTTTGTAAATGAGCTCAATGCTCCATGTGAAGCACATCGTGAATACCAAACCGTGCACTTCGTTTGTCTGCAAGTTGTTTTGTAAATGGGCTAGTCTTTGACCTCGTTTTTGGTATTATGATGTATGAAAATATTTGATATGAATGAGCTCAAGTCTCCGATTTCGCTTTATCGTCGTTGTTTTCTGATTTTCCCATTTTTAGTTATTACAACCATATTTGCTAGTCGATTCATGGATCTTGCTTGGAGCTAACCTCGTGGGTCACTTCTTAATTGACGTGCTCTTTTTGAGATCATTTTTATTTGTAGTGACCAGACGCTCTTAATCGAGGCCGACCTCTCGGGTTGCTCTTCTTTTAAAGTTGACTTCGTGGGTCAATTTTACTTGAAAGTCGACCTCGTGGGTCATTTTTAGTTGAGACCCGACCTCGCTGGTCGATTTTACTTGGTGACCTCCGCAGTCGACTCTCGACTTGGCTGGCCTCGTGGGTCGCTTTTAATTAGAGCCGACATCGTGGGTCGCTTTGTCTTAAAGCGGCCTCGTGGGTCGCTTTTAATATTAGCCGACCTCGTGGGTCGCTTTGCCTTAAAGTGACCTCGTCGGTCGCTTTGCATGGCCGACCTCGTGGGTCGCTTTTAATAGGGAGTGACCTCGTGGGTCGCTTTGTCTTGAAGGCGGCCTCGTGGGTCGCTTTTAATATTTTTGACCTCGTGGGTCGCTTTGCATGGCCGACCTCGTGGGTCGCGACAGAGTGACCTCGTGGGTCGCTTTGTCTTGAAGGCGCCTCGTGGGTCGCTTAATATTAAGCCGACCTCGTGGGTCGCTTTGCATTTCGACCTCGTGGGTCGCTTTTAATATTTGCTTGACCTCGTGGGTCGCTTGCTTGAAAGGTCGACCTCGTGGGTCGCTTTGTCTTAAAGGCGGCCTCGTGGGTCGCTTTTAATAGGAGACGACCTCGTGGGTAGCTTTGTCTTGAAGGCCGGCCTCGTGGGTCGCTTTTAATATTAGCGACCTCGTGGGTCGCTTTGCATGAAAAGCGACCTCGTGGGTCGCTTTTTAATATTTGCCGACCTCGTGGGTCGCTTTGCATGGCGACCTCGTGGGTCGCTTTTAATAGGAGAGTCGATAATTATCTCTCAAAATAAGGGGGTATTTCCCCTCCTAATAATTTCATATATATTCGGTCAAAAACAAGCTAATAATTACAAGTAGTTTACCTAAGTATAAAACTTGCGCAAATTGTGGATGTTCCATGGCCTAGGAAGCTCTTTTCCATCCATGCTTTCCAAACGATATGTTCTCTCTTGAGGATCTTAATCACCTTGAAAGGACCTTCCCAATTAGCCTCCGTTTTCCCACATGCTTAGATACTTCAACTTTTTTTTAACTAGGTCTCCTACTTGAAAATTTCTCTCGTTCACCCTTTTATCATATCTTTGCTCGCATTCTTCCCTTTAGTGCTCGAATTTGAACCAAGGCCCTATCCCTCTTTTCCTCGATTGTTTCTAGCTCTAACTTCCGAGCCTCTTCGTTCTGTGCTGGGTCGTAATGAGCTATCCTGTGAGATGCTTCCCCAATTTCCACAGGGATTACTGCCTCTGATCCGTACATCAAACCGAATGGAGTTTCTCCGTAGAAGTTCTTGGGGTAGTCCTATATGCCCAAAGGACCCGGGAGTTCCTCCACCCAATACGTCTTCACCGCGCTGACCTCGCTTTTAAGTCTTTCATAGAATTATCTGTTGGCCACCTCGGTTTGTCCATTAGCTTGCGGATTACCTCTCGCCGTGAAATTTTCTTTGGATTTTCACTTCCTGCACCATGCTCGTATTTTTCTTCCCTGGAATGCGTTCCATTATCTCAAATTAAGATCCTAGGAAAACCAAACCGGCTACAAATATTTTTCCATACAAAGTCCATGACCTCTTGCTCACCTATTTTAGCTAGTGCTTGGCCTCGACCCACTTCGTAAAATATTCAATCGCATTACTATCACGAATTTCTTTCCGCGCCCTTGCCACGGGAAAAGGACACAGAATGTCGATCCCCATCGGGTCGAAAAAGGGGCATGCAATAGAATTGTTTCTAAAGGCTATCTTGGGTGATGAGTTAAGTTAGCATGGGAACCGACACTTGTCACACTTCTTAGCGAACTCAATCGCATCCTTCATCACAAGAGGCCAAAAGAATCCTTGCCTTAGTATTTTTTGAGCTAGCGAGCGACCTCCCGAATGATTTCGTAGATTCCTTCATGAATCTCTCTCATCACATCGCGCGCTCTCGTGCAACAAACATTTCAAAAGGAGTCCTCCAAAGGACTCTTATACACTTCATCTCCTATTATTTGGAACCTAGGTGCCCTAGCCCGTATCCTCCTAGCCTCGCCGATCCGTTGGCAAAACTCCCGTTTTAAGAAACTCTTTAATCCCCTCGATCCACTTTACTTGAATCCCTATATGAAGAATTAAGGTCTCTTTTGAGAATTGGTCAAGAGGTTCGCGCCGAGTTCACTTGAGTGCTTCGCCACTAACACTATCACCTTCCTCGAACTCGATCCTCGAGACGGCACTAAATAAACGTGCTAATGCATCACCTCTCTCATTTTTTCTTGGAATCTGTTTCAATTGAAATTCTTCAAAATTTTCTACTAATTTCTTAGCTCTACTCAAGTAGGTGGACATAGACTTATCTTTGGCTTCGAAAGATCCTTTCCATCTCGCATCGCGACTAACCGAGAGTCAAGATATGCCACGAGCCTTCTTACATCGCATTTATGTGCTAGCTTCATCCCAGCAATTAGGGCTTCATACTCGCTTCATTATTTGTAACCTCGAAATCCAACTTTAGAGCTACTTCTACTTCAAACAAGTTAGGTCCTTGTAACAAAATTCAGCTCCACCTCCACTAGCCACTCGACGAACCATCCACGTGTAAAAGCCACGCGACTCGTCTTGGGCGCCAACTCTTCTACGATTGCCTCGCTAACAAAGTCACTAGAACTTGGGCTTTAATTGCCGATTTACATTGATACTTGATATCAAACTCTCCCAACTCCACCGCCCATTTAACAAGCGACCGACAACTCCCGGTCTCCTAAAATTTGCCTCAAAGGTTGATTTGTTAAGACGATTATTTGGTGCGATTGAAAATAAGGTCGTAGTTTCCTTTGCCGCTACCACCAAAGGCTAATGCCAACTTTTCAGTCTCTAAATATCTCTCTTCCGCTCCTTGCAACATCTTACTCACATAATAAAACCGCTTATGCATGCCCCCTCCTCCTCTGACTAACACCGAGCTCACGCTTAGAAATGACCAAGTACAAAAAAGTGGTTTCCTTTTTCGTGCTTTGATAATAATGGTGGTGAGCTTAAATATGATTTTAATTCATCAAAGGCCTTCTCACATTCTTCCTCATCCATTGAAATTTTTTCATATTTTTTTAAAGTAGCAAAGAAAGGTAGTTACGATCGGTGACCTCGAAATGAACCTATTAAGCGAGGCTAGCTTCCCCGTGAGCCGCACTTCGTTCACGGTCCTGGGGAGGCCATCTCCAAGATAGCTTTAATTTTCTCGGGTTTGCTTCAATCCCCTCTCATTAACCATGAACCCGAGAAATTTTCCACCTCGCACCCCAAAAGTGCACTTTGTTGGATTCAACTTCATTCCATAATTTCGCATGATGTTGAAAGCTCGCCAAATGTTCCAGATGGTCCCCCGATTCTCGCTCTTGACCAAAGATATCATCTACGTAAACCTCCATGGTTCGTCAATCTCGCTTTTGAACATGAGGTTGACTAGGCGTTGATAAGTTGCTCCCGCATTCTTAAGGCCGAACGGCATCACTACGAACAATACACCCCATTTTCAGTGAATAAATGAGGTCTTGTCCGATCCTCTTCCGCCATGAAAATTTGATGATACCTTTGATACGCGTCCCATCATACTTAATAGAGCACACCTGCCGTGGAGTCCACTAGGAGATCAATACGAGGCAAAGGGTACGGATCTTTTGGACATGCTTTATTTAAGTCGATAAAGTCAGTACACATCCTCCACTTTCACAATTTGTTTTGGGAACAATCACCACATTAGATAACCATTCGGTGAATCTGGATCTCAACAACGTGCCCGCGTCGAGCGGCTTATTCACCTCGCTTTTATGATCCTATTCTCTCTCCTCCAAACTTCGCTTCTTCCGCTTAATAGGCTTCACTCGGGTCGACATTTAAGCGATGCACTACGACCTCACAGGCTAATACCTTTGCAATCCGTGAGCCTTCCATGCAAAAATATCCGCGATTCTCCTTCAAAAATTGGATAGTTAGGAGCTCGAGGCTCGGATCCATCCGGGAGCCTATTCAGTCGACTTGCTCAAGGTCGCTTGGATCCATTCGACTATCTTGTCTTGCTTTCAAGAGCTCGATTCTATACTCCCTCACTCGAGCCTTTTTATACTTCTCTTCTCCTTCTTGCTCATTCCGCCTCCTCCTCCCTTTCAATTTGCCTAATTGTTCTAATCTCCCGCTCTCCTTCTTTTTCTTGGTGACAAGTTATAGCACTCCCTTGCACTTTTTCGATCTCCATTTACCTCACCAATCCCACTTGCGATTTGGGAATTTCATCTTCAAATGATATGTGGAAACTATAGCTTGAACCGATTTAAACCTCGCCTACCGGAGAATGACGTTGTATGCAAGCGGGCGTCAACCACTAAATACTTAACCATAATCGTTTTTCGGCACGGGACCATTCCTAGCGAGGTCGGAAGGTCGATAGTACCTAAGCGGGATCACTTCGCTTCCCGAACCCGATTAATGGTGTATCCACGATTTGGTTGCGATGTTGTGACGCCCAATTCCATCTTCCTTAAGACTGCATAAAGATCACATCCGCCGAGCTCCCATTATCTATCAAGGTCTTTTGTCTGCGAAAGTTCGCAATATCCATTGTTATCACCATTGGATCATTTTGACTGCTTCTACTCCCACAAGGTCACGATTATCAAAGGTAATTGGGTTTGCTTCTGGACATTAAAAATATTGAGAACCTCTTGGGAGTATGAGCCAAGACCCGCATACTCTTCCGCCTCGCGCGGCCATGAGTCACCTCCACTCGGGCCTCAGCGATCATATGTATCACCCCCTCCTTGGCAAATTTTCATCTTGTCGGTCTCGCCTCGCTTCAGATCGCTCTCGATGCCGATTTACTCTTTCCTTTATAGGAAACGAGCTTGACCTTCCTCGCGCCTTATGCTCGAGGGGAGAACCCGACCTCGCCACTCTTCCTGGCCTCGCTCCTCATCCTCGGTTTTGCTCATTCTAACAAAATTTTTCAAGTACCCTATTTGGATGAGTCGCTCTATTTCATCTTTTAATTGGAAGCATTCTTTCAGTATCATGGCCATGATCTTTATGAAAATGGCAATATTTTCTTTCATCTCTTTTACCCAGGTATGGCCTTCATCTTTCTTGGCCACTTTAACATATTTTTTCCTCGATGGACATCAAGGCATGTACTGGGAACATTTAGCGGCGTATATCTGCTAACTCGTATTGGTCGCAATCGATCGATCTCGATCTCGACCTCGCTCATGGTCTTTTTCAGGACTTAAAAACGAGGTCTCTCTCTCGGATCTTTTCTTACGTGCACCTCCCGACCCACTCATCGACCATTCATGATCCTTGATTCATTCATCTCCTTCTTGGATATATTGTTGGGTCATCCCCATCAATTCCTCCTTATCCATTTGGGGTTACGAGCTAAAGGCCAAGCTAGTGCCCCTTTTTCAAACCATGAACCAATATATTTGTCATCATATCGATCCTCATATCTTGCACTCGAGCGCCTCGTCATTAAACCGATTAATGAAGTCCCGGTGGCTTTCGCTTTTCGCTTGTACGATTGTAAAGAGGTGGGTGGTGACTTCGAGCTCGCTCGACTAGCGAATCGATATAAGAACTTTCTTGCCAATTGCTCATAGGATACCTTTGTTCCATGGGTAGCCCTGTGAACCATTATTTGCGCTTTTCCTTTAACGTGGTGATAAATATCCTAGCATTCATGGCATCCGATCGCCCATAAAGCCGCATTACGTGATCAAAAGTCATTAAGTGTTCCCGGGGTCCTTATTCCCATCGTATTTAGGAAGATCCGGGAGCTTGAAACTCATAGTAACGACTCGCCAAAATTTCTAGGGAGAAGGGGACCCTCTTTTTGTAATGCAGAGGTGATCGCTCTCTTCTCTTCAAATGGTCTAGCTTCCGAAGTAGCTTGCTCTCGCTCATTTGAGTTCATTTATATACGCCACCCTGGGAGCTCGCTAGTCTCGCTCGCCCGCCGCTGCCTGTTCGGGCGCTTGGTGACTAGCCACCTCCTCCGCACGCCTTGCTCTCTATCTGCGCTAACATGTTGGTTCCTTGTCTAGGTACCCCCTGGGAGAAACCATGGGAGCCTTGCTTTTCTTTTCCCTATCGTTTAGCATTTTTCCAACATTTTTCAAAGTCATTTGGTTCGCATATTGATCATGGGATCCTCCGCTTCCCTTTGATGTTGCTCTTGAATTAACAAGGGGATCTCTCGAGGTGTTGTTTCCGCTCTTATTGGTGTCTCCTCCATGTTTAGTCCACAAGGTGGTATCCTTTGCTTTCACTCTGGGGTCTCGTCCATATTCACTTTTGCGTTTCCCATGAGACGGGCGCCACCGGTTTGGCGTAAACAAATCGGGAGATGTACTTGGTCGGGTCGTCTCGAGCCTTGGTACTTTTGGTTCGGGTCCTGTAAGACAGGATAAACGTTATTTAGCGGGAGGGTTCCCGGCCTAAGACCCTCCGATCTTAAGTCAAGACAGTCTTGGTCGCTAGTGAATGTAAAGCGAGGTGAATAGCAATAAATGTCATACACAGCAGCAATGGAATAGTAGGCGTATTTATAGCACTATTTCATCTGGCCGCACGGGTTCGATGCGGATCCGCACGAGGTGTACGGATCCGCACAACCTCACTCCACGTGCTGCTCTCCTATCGTCCACCTGGCTAAACCCATCTATCGATACGGGTCGGGTCGCTTGGGCGACCCTCCGAGACGACCACCTCGGATCGGTCGTGACCTCGCGCTACGTAGTGTATCGGCTAGCTCGAACTCCTTCTATTAGTGGATCGGGTAGACGACCCGATCCGTGACCTCGCCAGGGTCGTGACCTCGCTTCTTTCATAGTGACGGCTAGCCTCGGCTCATTCTATTAGCCTGGGTCGGGTAGACGACCCGATCCATGACCTCGATTCGGGTCATTCACTCGAATAGGCGAGGGTAGAAAAGTAATTTTAGATGGCACATATCAAATCTAAACTTAGCACAATTAATTTCCTCAAAAAAAAAAAAAAAAAAACTTAGCACAATTAACTAAATGATTCTTTAAATACCAAAATAATAATATAAATAAGAATTAAAAATTCACATCATTTGATGAGCCACTATACCAAAGAAAAAGATCAAATCTAATAAAATTAGCATAAATCTCATGTAACATGCAATATTTTTCTAGTTTATATTATAAATTCAAAATATTTCAAGCCCAACAAAGAAATTGCTCCGCTTTTGTACATACTATACTTGGCAAGCCGTAAAAAGAATAGTCTTGTACTTTAGTGGTACTGTGGTAGTGATTTGTACTATTAAAACGATTGATTCGGATTTTTTTTTTTGGATTGATTAAATAAGAATGAGTGTGTTTCATAAAGAAAAGAATAAACTGCAAGCCCTAAAAACAAAATTTACTCCGTGTTTGTACCATACTAAACTGACAAGCCCATATCATATACGATGGAGCCCAAAATAAGGAGTTTACTACCCAGTGGGCCATTACTGGCCCAGCAAAACCTAAGGCGGTAAATCGGGAGATCTATATAAAATAGCATGGCACGTGAAAAAAGAATATGAATCGCATTTAAATCCATTTTTCGTATCCGCGCCCATCGTCCTTTCTCTCTCTAGGGTTTTATCATCCATCTGTCATTTCCTTTTTTAATATAGTTTCTATTTCTAGGTCTCAGTTTTCGTTTAGATTTTAGGCTGTGTTTTTTGCTCTCCCGGGAAATTACATCAATTTTTTTTTTGATTGTTCTGTATTTAAGAGAAGAATTTGGATATGGAGTTTGGAGGGGCGAAAAAAAGAGGAAGACCCGATGGTGTCCTCAATGGCAATGGTGGTTTCAAGAAATCCAAGCAAGGTCTTTAGTTTTCGCTTCAAGATTCATTATGCGTGCTTTTTTGTTAGGAAAACATAGGGTTTATGTTTGTTGCTAAGCACTTTTGAAGTGGCTAATAATGTTTTATATTTATGTGTGTACCTAGGAATTTATAAGGCACCCACTCTATTTTTTTTTATTTCTGGTTTTTGTGCAACTGCATTTAGTGATTGGTATCTTTTTCCAGTGATTTCTTATGCACGCTAGGTGTAATATAGTTGTATGAGTACCTTTTGGGATCTTGTGAGTAACTGAAATATATTATAAATTGAAATTGTGAAATATAATGTTTTAAAACGAACATGAAAGAAAATAAATGTGTGCTTTGGGGTGTGCTACATGGACCAGTTGTACTGTAATAATGGTGGTAATTTTGTGTACAATATATTATTATACTTGTTTTTTGGTTAGTTTATTTTAGGTCGTTTTCTGATAAAATCTATTATCTTTAATAATGCTTTTTTAGCTACTATTCTTCATCATCCCAAAATGGGGACAGTATTTTTGCTCCCCACCATTCACAGGAGTCTTTGGCCTAAAAACCCTTGAAGCTCTATATTATAATCAAAGATGTTTGGTTGAGATGATGAAAAATGGGTTTACTTTTAAATTTGGATATTAATAATTATATAACTTTTAACTGAAGAAGACTATTATTTATGTGCAACAGAAATGGAGTCGTTTACAACTGGTATAGGAAGCAAATTGAAGCCATGCACAAAGTTTTTCAGGTTCTAATCTTAACCTATCTAAAATCAATATTGTAAGTGCAACTTTCATATGCTGGTAATGGTTGTGAAGTTAGCATCAAGTTTTTCTTCTTTTTACTTTAAAGATTGCTTTGGACTAATGAATTGGGTATTGAAAGTTGTGAAACAGGTTATACTCTTGTTAATTGATAATGACAGCAATTGAATCGAAATGGAAGAATGACAGCCTTACTGAATTTACCTTTCCCTTGGGGTGATGTAACATCTACTGAATGAAAAGGCTTATTAGTGAAATTACTGTTGAATCATTCAGTTGCTTGGACAATAAGCGAGTGAAAAGATCATTGTCTGATGCAATTAGTTTGTGTCAACTTGTTTATACTGGTTGTGGTACAAAGTTTTGTGCCATCTATATGATAATCAACTAACTATATGACAATAAGTTGGGTCTGCATCTGACTTTGACCTGTCACGGGTAGCATTTTCCAGTTTAAAAATGCCTTTAGGGTGCACTTTGGCATCTCAATGATTATCATATCCAGGGTCTTTTGTGCTGCTGTGATTGTGTTTAATTATGTCCAAAGTGGCTTGAGGGTTATGTTTTCTTTGGACTCTTATTGCATGCTACAATTTAGATGCTGTCTTTCTCATAGTTTCTGGTTTTTTTTGGTAAACTTGACTGGCTGCGATGCCAAAGTGCTTATTGTTTTAAGCTGAATTCCTTTGTTAGTAAAAAAGGTTTTTTTATTTTTATTTTTTTTATTTTTAAAAAAGCATCGGAAGACTGCTACATGATATTATGCCATGCTTATCAGTACCTGTACCTCTAAAGCAGAATTTGCATTTTATGGGTGTCAATTTATGAATATTGTGCGTTTGATTTAAGCATAACCCCAGTACATCAGATATACTGAGATAGGGTACATTTGAACTTTCTTGGTAGAGCCATCTTAGAATTGAGTATTCTATCTTGTTATGGAGCGCTATTTCCAAGAGTTACTTGTATGATTGTATTACCAATATGGATTCTGGTACTGAGGCATTTAAGCCCCTGGCAATTACCTGTAGTTGGCAAGTTGATGACAGTTTAGTGTGTGTGTGAATTCTGGTCATGGAATTTTGCTTATAGCTGGGGTCAATATCATTTAACTTTCTAAAACATCTAGGTTGTAAAGGATTCTTGTGCGAATGTTGATAACAGTTCTTTTCCTTCAAGAGTTAAGCAATATTTTATTTGAAAATAGTAGCAAATTATTGTATGAGGTAAGAAACATGGTGTTTATTACATGAGTTGGCTAATTTCTCTTTGGTAGAGTAGGTTTTGTTTGCATGTCAATCTACTATCATGGTCGATACGCTGGTGGCATGATCCCATTGTCAGATTCTTCAAAACTATTGGATGGAATTTTATTTTGATTAATTACTATAAACTATTAAATGACCACCTCATCTTAAAACTTTAAGTTGGTGGAGAGAGAGTCGTTTAATATTTTGCAACTCTAATACATTCTAACCACATTGCTTGTAGACTGGATTTTCTGAAGCCTAGCCCCTGTTGCTTAGATGGGTGACAATGAGTTTTGAACTTAGAATTTCTTGTGTGGCCTATCTCAGAGACTCTATCTCATCTAAGTTCTAACAGCTAAGAGTTGAAGCTAGCTGTTGGAGAAGAATTTAATATTTAATAGCTTCAACAAGCTGACCATGAGTGATTACTATTTGAGGTTTTAATAGAAATCTGGATTTTCTTTGTGGCTATCAGCAATATTAACTGTTAACTTGAAAGCGTGAATGCTGGTATTTTTCTGTTTGTAATTGCATTTATTGGATCAAAGATTTCACTAAGTTGTTTTGAACACTACTAAAAAATTAGTTCAGAAGAGGAAATTGCTCGAGCTGAGTAGATATTTATTGTGATGTAACAGATTACAGGACACCCTTACTGTTTCTAGAATGCGCTGAACTTGAATATGAAGATATGTTCAATTCAGGAACAAGCATTAATGAAATTTTGTACTTCCTGTAAAATAGATATCAAATTTGTTGGTCGTGCTAATGATTATTTGCAGTTTGTGAATTTATTAGACTTCTGATAGAATTGATAATAGTTGCCAAATATTATGTTCAGTTCCTTTTCTTTTTTTCCTTTGTTGTGACGTGCTATGTAAGTATCCAAACATTAAGCTTGCTTTCGTGTTTGCTTAACAACACATTCTTGTTAAAGCGTAAGTTTGTCATCAACAATTTGTGGGAATTGCTGTAACTGAAATTTATTGCTTTGAATACGTTGTATGTCTCTTGCTGTCAGTTTGGGTGTAGGTAAGTGTCCTGTAGTTTGATTAGTTCTTTCTTTGGATGGTTTCCAGTTGGAATTGGATGGTTTTTACAATTTGTTCAGCTGTTCCATTTCTTAACTTGATAACTAAAATGGATTCATTATGTATGATGTTGCCGCAAATTTACACGCTTGTTTATTGAACCTTATTTCATTTGCATGCAGTGTTTCCGGGTGTCAATTTGGTGAGGGATGCCACTTCCTGCATTACGTCCCTGGTGGCATCAAGGCCGTCACTCAGATACTTGGCAACAATCCAGCCCTTCCAGCTGCCCCCAGAAATCCCGTAGCTCCACCACCCCCTTTCCAAGACGGGCCCACACCACTTGTAAAATCCCGTTTATGCAACAAATACAAAACAGCAGAAGGGTGCAAGTTCGGAGACAAATGTAATTTCGCACACGGCGAGTGGGAACTCGGCAAGCCAACAGTCCCATCACACGAGGATCCTCGCGCTATGGGCCAAATGCCAGGACGATACGGTGGTGGTAATCGTATGGACCCAACTCCACCGAATTTCGGTATGGCTGCAAATTTTGGAGCCTCTGCTACCGCTAAGATCAGTATCGATGCTTCACTTGCTGGGGCTGTCATTGGCAAAGGTGGGGTCAACTCCAAGCAAATCTGCCGTGTGACCGGTGCTAAGCTTTCAGTTAGAGATCATGAGTCGGACCCGAATTTAAGGAACATCGAACTCGAGGGTACGTTTGACCAGATCAATCAGGCCAGCCAAATGGTCCGAGAAGTTATAGTGAATGTCAGTGCGGCGGCCTCAGGTCCTCCCGTGAAAAACTTCGGGATGCATGGATACGGTCCGGGTAGCAACAACTTTAAAACGAAACTTTGTGAGAATTTTACGAAAGGGTCGTGCACTTTTGGAGAGAGATGTCATTTTGCACATGGAGAAGGAGAATTGCGCAAGTCAGGGTTGTGATTTTTTTTATTGGATTGTTTTAATGTTCTTGTTCTTTGATCTTGTTGTTGATTTAGGTGGTTTTTGTTATCTTGGTCTTTATAGAAATGAGTAGGTGACAATTTTATATTGAAGTTTACTAGTTATTGTTCTGTGAACTGTTGAATGACTATTATTTATTTGTGAATTTTTCCTTGCTTGGTGTGATTTTTACCCCTTCATGAAAATCAGAATCACAATTTTGGTGAATATACTTGTCCCAATTTTGGAGCTTTTCACGCTTCTTTTTGCACTTAAAAGTCTAGTTAATAATTTCCTCATTGGTATAATGGAATCTCTATTAGGCCTATAAGTAAAGGAAAAAAATGTTTTGCATTTGGGGTATTTTGGTCATTTTTATTTTATCCTATACAATCATTATTCCTGAAATATTATTGTTATCATATTTAGAAATATTATATATCATATCCAATATCACATTATAATTTCAAATTATTAATCTGTTTATTCAACAATTTTATCAATCTTACCAACATTGGCATATGAGGCTTTAGCCTAAAGCTTTGAGGGAGTGTTTGTAGACGCTAATTTTTTTTTACCTAAGAGGACAAAAACATTTTTTAGTGTTTAGCAAATCCCAACTTTTGTTTTTGCTTCCACTTTATTTAATCAAAATTTAAAAAATGGGATTGGGGCATTTCTGATTTTGGAAAAATATTTTTGGTAGTTCTGTAAATAAAAAGAAGATTAGTTTTGACATTTTTATTCTTATTCTTAAATTTTCATAATCCAAAAATGTACTTTTCTCCCTAAATATCCATATCATTCTCAAAAGTATTCGTTTTTTCTGATCCAAAAGCAAAATTTTTAAAGTGTTTTTATTAAAAGTAGCATCATTGATATTATTTTTTTAATGCATGGGGGTGGATTTGTAAAAATTATAAAAAAATGATCCTTCACTACTATGTTTATTTACTCCAATCGAACAAAATCTACGGAGAGGTTCGGTCCACCTTGCAACAAATTTCGACATACAACTAGGATAGTGTCAAACTCCGAATCACCCAAATCCGACGATAACAAACATGAACCATGAAAATAAATTTAAAAATAATAATGAACCATGAACAAACAAAAATAAACCCTTACTTCATATTCCTTGCAGAATAAATGTTCGAAAAACAAAAATAAACCCAAAAACAAAAAAATAAACCTGTTGCATTTTTTTGAAAAAAATTAAAAATCCTAAAAACCCAAATCAAATAAAAATAAACCCAAGAAACAAAATAAACCCTAAAAAAACAAATCCATTAAACTTTTTCCCTAAAAAATAAATTCACAAAAGTAAAAAATCCAAATGTTCATTTTAAAAGCTTTGTGTAAACACTTCAACTTTCATATTTCTTTTAGGATTTAGCTTCTATTTGCAAACATTACATGTTTCTGATTCTTAACTATTTTTAGTTTTTGCCAATAAATCACCTAAGCATAAGTGTTTGCAAACAATCATTTAGTATCACATAGATGCATTGTGTGATAGGTACAACATTCATATATAGTCAGAAACTTGAAAAACTTAGTGGTGAATTACTTTTACCTTCGATTGATATTCATTTTGAATAATTTGACATTCAAAACACGATTTTGGATGCTCTCGTATTATTTTCCAAACATAATGTTTTTATTTGTTCATGATAAAGTTTTTTTGGCAACTTTTGGTGCTATTTTTGTTCATGTAATGTGTTCCTTCGTGAAAAAATAGAAGTATAGAACGTAAACCAAGAATACCATAGTTTATGTGTGTTTGTTTGCTATAACCTTGGAAAAATTCTTGAACAACTATAAATATTTTTAGGCTTACACACCTCAAGTCTAGCATTATTCTGCACATTATGTGCACAAGTGTAATCTTGCACACATATAATGGTAAATATTCACCAAAACCTTTAGAAGTCCAAAGATTGACCTATTTATAAATGTATTAGATTTTTGTGCATATTTTTGGAAACTTGAAAGTTTTAGCAATGAACTACATTTGACAGCTAATAATTCATTTGAAAGGTTTTAAAAATCCAAGCACTAGTTTGCACTCACAACAACAAACATAAACTCAGAAATAACGATGATTCCTACCAAAATAGCATAATTCAAATAATATTGAAATCGACATACGAAAAACAAGGTAAACAATAATCCTGGATTAATATTCAATCCTCACTTCTTTCAAATGGCAAACAACAAAATCAACCTCCGATTATTACTCCCCACCTCTTTTCGCGGCTCTTAAATGCTTTAGCCCACAAGCATTACAGAGTCCGCAAAAACAATTTTATAAACAATGTGAGTTAAATGAAATAAATTTACATAAATAATTGGAAAAAAATAACATCTAGCAAATTAAGAATAGATTAGGAAATGTGCATATATTTAGAGATATATAGATTTACCAAACACAGTAGCAAATAAAGAACCTCACAAGCATTTTTCAATTTTTCAGGAAATTGTTGTTTTTTCATTATTTACATTTGAGTATAAAAAAATAGCATCTAGAAAATTAAGAATAGATCAAGAAATGTGCTTATTTAGCATACATATAGATTGACCAAAAACAATGAGTAATTAAAGAAGCTTATAAGCATTTTTCGATTTTCCAGGAAATTATTGTTTTTCTTTTCGTTATTTACATTTAACTATGGCATCATGGATGTAAAATAAAGATTCATTAGGCATGTAAGAAATAAATGACTTCATTTATGTCATCACATGATCTTATGTTCTTTCTTCTTCACCTATGGAAAAAAGGAAATATCCGAAAGTAAGATATTTTTCGAAACTTTTAAATATGTGTTATTTCAAAGAAGACATACTCGCAAAGATAAAATGAAAGCCCATTGCAATAATATTAGAAAGACATGACAAGTTATATTTATATTGAACATTGAACACATTTATAAAAATAAATATGGTTACTATTAGGAGAAAGGTAAACACAAAGTTAAGCTAGTTATTTGTAGTATGGTTAAAACAACATAACATATCATATCTAAATAAAGCTACTATGAGGTGATGGCAACAACTATGAAGCATGATAATTAATTATACAAAAAAATCCAGCTAACTTTCAAAATTACAAAAAGCTCATGAGGTTTGATTTGTTAAAATAAATTACATTTTTATAAATATGAGGAGGATATTTAAAATTTTATGGTTTTATTTTCAAAATAAAATGATAATTTTTGTAATTTTGGGCAATTTCAAGGGTACTTTTGTAATTAATTATAATTATAGGTTGAAAGCATTGAATAAATAATGTCATATAATTTATTTTTTTCAAAATGACTAAATGGGCAATTTCATATAATTATAATAGTTGAAAGAAAAATCAATTATCACGTGCATGAAAGAAAAAAAAAAAAATTTTAGTAGCATTATGAGGAAAGTAACTCACTTGGGGGCCATCCGGTCCTTTCCTCCAAAGAGGAGTATTATTCACGCCGCATGATTTACAAATTTTACCTTCGATATTATGCCTTTACGACTAGGAGTTCCAAGGTTTTGAGGAGGATAACCTTGTAAGAACATGAAATTAGTCGAGCCAACTTCATTAGTTCCATACATTGATGGTGAACTATTGAACTCAACATTCCCAATCCCTTGTCCAAGCTGCAATGGGAAATTGCCCTAGTTGCAATCAATTAAAATCCAACGTTCATAACAATTTTGCCCAAATATTTAAACAAATGCAAAATAGCAAACATATTATTAATATCAAATGACATAAATTTCTTAACGACAATTAAAAACATGGTACATGTGACAAAATTGCGATATTTTCAATATTTTTTATATACATGCCAATTATATTTTGTATACTCACTTAATGTTGTTACATTAGTTAAAGACATAAATTCTTTATGCAATAATTGTATAACATCTTGTTTATTTGAATGAAACTTGCACATTCTATTTATAAATGCCACATTTGATTATGATAATATTGTGTGGTGGTTTATATAATGGTTTTGTTTTATCAAAATAATTTAATTCTATTCTAAACAAACTTAATTATTTCTCAAAGGAATTTTTCCAACTTTTATTAAGTTCATGTGAATGGAAAATTTATCTTCTCTTGATCAAAACAAGCTAAGCTTCTTTTTCTTCCAAATAAATAGTACTTATAGTCTATACGGCAAATATCTAACAAAAAAATCTAACATACCGTTTCATTAAATGCTTGGCGATTAAATGCTAGAAGGATCATGTTGTTCGATGTTGCTAATATCTTGTTTTTCCTCAAGCTTTTGTTTGTCTTGAATCGATAGTCCCAATTTCAACGTAAGATCAATATTGGAAACTTGATCGTTGGTGGAGGATGAGTTGCTTTGAGATTTGCCTTTGTTATTATCCATTCTCTCTATTCAAGATGAAATGTTGTTGGCACCTTAAAAAACTGAAAATCAGAATGTTAATTTATTTGATCAATGAGTATATGATTATATGTTTTCATTTTCTATATGCTACACCATTAAGATTAGGATACCAAGTAATACTCTTTTACTATCTACTAAAATCAAAATAAAAATAACAATAATGTTCAAAAAACTTGAGAATGTTGAATATATGAGAGTGGATTGGCTAACAAGTCAGCCATTGTCAACTTTAGAATAATTAATAGATAGAAGTACTTTAATGAATTTGTTACATGTGCTTGACCATTTATAACATTTTTTACGAAGAAATAACAAGGAAAAAAATGTATGCCATTGAAAGTGAAAACATAACAATTAAAAAGGAAGAAAAAAGAAACAAAAGAACATAAAGTTGGATTAAAAGAAAATCTAAAACGACAAAAGAAAAGATTTTCTAACTATACATAAAAAAATTGCATATAATGATAAACGACAATACATATAATGACAACATATATAAAATTACTCTTGATCAAGATCAATATGTATATATAGTTACAAAAAAAAATTATATTGTTGATTTCTACTCCAAATGATGAAAAAATCTATGCGAACAACCAAAATCTATGTTCTTATAGTTTCATCTATAATCTATCCCTTTCCAAATCAACTTAGCAATCACTCAAAATAAATGCTTATATATTGTACCACTAATTCATATAAATAGTACACCAAAATACCAAAAAAATATACAGAAATATGCATACCAACAACAAAATACAAGTTAATTTTTTTTGGGAACTTACATAAGCAAAGTAAAAAACCTATGTAAGGCGATTCAAGATCTATATCTTTCAATGGCAACAATGGATGTCAAAACAATTGATCGACTTACAATTTAACAAAGTGTTGGAATATGACAACTCATATTCTTATTAGTATTCAACAGAGAATTAAATTCAACTGAAATTTTGTGAAATCATGTTTTTTTTGCCTTTGCAGGCATATTATTGTTGGTAAAATTTGTTGGATAGCACCACATTTAATGAATGCTGATAAATCTTTGTCTTTCATGCTCATAATGGCAGTAAGTATTCAATTTATTATCAAATATTGTTCAATTTTTTTTTCAAAATAGCTAACTTGGTTGTCAATTTATTTATTACTTTGTTAAAGATGTAGATTTAGCATTAGGTACTGAATCATTGCCAAACTATGAATAATTAGACAAACCAAAATCCATTACTTTTCTTTAACATATAAGTTTTTACCATTTTTTCTATAATTGATTTAATATTTACAAGTTTATATTTAAGCATGCACTAAGAATTATATCACTGTATTCTTATAATGTACCAGTAAGGTGCAATCTACACTTTTATGCCACAAACAATAAACACCATATTATTGCTAAATTAGTAATCACATGGCATTTTAACTTCATTTTTCCCTTTTTTGTGGTTAATTAGGTGGCATAAATTAGATTAGAATTATATCCATATTTTTAAAGGAATTATATCCATAGTTTTGATTGAGTCTTTGGGATCATGTTTTGGATAATTGATTTTTATAGGAAGATAATCAAATAAAATAAACGATTTGGAAAATTAAAGGATAAAAGTTAACTTTGTTTTATGTAGCTACTACCATTCAAATTAAGATTTCAATCCAAAAAAATAGTGAAGCATATTTAAGAGAAAAAAGGCACCATTTTTAAGTAAAAATTGATGATGATCGTTGTAATATTAAAATTATTTATGATTGAAAATATAATTTTTTTTTAGTTAATATTGGTGCTATTTTTTAAATCAATCAAAAAATGAAAAAAAAAAAACTGTTTTTAACAAATGGATCCAGACCACAATAAATTAGTTAGCAAGAAATGTTAATTATCTTTATTGTTCAACTGGAGACTTGATAAATTAAAAAAAAATATCGTCCTGAATATATATAAGTGGGCTTTTAGAAATAATTGGACCAATCTTGATCAGTTTGATTGGAAATTATTGTTGACTGTTTTTTTGTTCATCAATTTTTTTTCTCTTTACATAAAATTTATCTCTTTACATTTTTAAAGTCTATAAATATTCCTTTTTACAATTCATTTTGCTTTGATCAAATTTTTGTCTCAAATTTATCTTTGTATCTGATTAAACTTTATGAAGGATTTTGCTATGACATGCAATAATCACTCAATAATTGAATATCCAGTTAAGAGATTCAAGAATTTAAGTAATACCATTTTCAACATGTTTAATTTATGTATTTTAATGAGTAAATAATATAAATAAATAGATTTAAAACTATAGAATCCAAATCTTATTTGATTATTTAGGGAAAACAATAAAGATATTAAAACAATGGGGATGAGGTAATATTGCGTTGGAGCTGGAAATTAAATATAGCAAATACTTTCCTAATTTTTTGTGAGGAAAATGAGTTTTCTTCAATTACATAATATTTTTTATTAAATAATATTTCTTATTATTTTCCCTAGCAATTAAACACAAAATACTAAGGCTAGGGATGAAAATAGGTCGACCAACTAAGCTTTTCGTTGAACAACTGAGCCTAATTTACATATATTGGACTTAAGCTTGACATATTTTATATATAATAGGCTTTTCCGCTTTTATTACAACCAAGCCTGGCTTATTTACATAAATAGGTCTACCCATTAAAAGCCTACAAAATCATATAATATAATTTTTAATATATTTTTCTATTGTAATAATTAATTAATTATATTAAAAAGAGTAATATTAATAAAATATATAAAATATATTGTGTTCTTTATATTTATAGACCATAATTAGGTTGATGATCTATTAGGCTTGAAAGAATTTTTAAAGGTCAATCTCACCTATTTACATAAATAGACTTGCTAACGAGGTCTTGGCTTGACTCGTTTAATAAATATGTTAGTTCATGTCACGCCTATTTTTGGCCTAACCTATATCTTCACCCCTAAGGCCAAAATCATGAAAATGAAAAAGAAATCGACATATGAAAACAAGGTAAACTAGAATCCTGGATTAATATTCAATCCTCACTTCTTTTAAATTATAAAAAACAAAAACAACATCCGATTATTACTACCCGCCTCTTTTCATGACTCTTAAATGCTTTAGGCCACAAGCATTACAGAGTCCAAAAACAATATTATAAACAATGTTAGTTAAATGAAATAAATTTACATAAATAATTGGAAAAAAATAACATCTAGCAAATTAAGAATAGATTAGGGAAATGTGCATATTTAGAGCATATATAGATTTAACAAAACAATAGCAATAAAGAACTTCATAAGCATTTTTCAATTTTTCATGAAAATTTTGTTTTTCCATTATTTACATTTGAAAATTAAAAAAAAGCATCTAGCAAATTAAGAATAGATCAAGAAAATGTGCTTATTTAGCGCATATAGAGATTGACCAACAATGAGCAATTAAAGAAGCTCATAAGCATTTTTAGTTTTCCAAGAAATAATTATTTTTCTTTTCATTATTTACATTTAACTATGCATCATTCGATGTAAAATAAAGATTATTTAGGCATGTAAGAAATAAATGATTTCATTTATGTCATCGCATGATCTTATGTTCTTTCTTCTTCAACTATGGAAAAAGGAAACATCCGAAAGCAAGATATTTCTTGAAACTTTTAAATATGTGTTATTTCAAAGAAGACATACTCAAAAATAAAATGAAAGCCCATTGCAATAATATTAGAAAGACATGACAAGTTATATTTATATTGAACACATTTGGAAAAATAAATATGGTTATTATTAGGAGAAATGTAAACACAAATTTAGGCTAGTTATTTGTAGTATGGTCAAAACAACATAATATATTGTATCTAAATAAAGCTACTATGTGGCAAAGACAACAACATATGAAACATAGTATTAATTCTAAAGCTATTAAAAAGCATTGAAATAAATAATGTCATATAATTTATTTTTTCAAATGACTAATATGGACAATTGCATATAATTATAATGGGTTGAAAGAAAAATCAATTCTTAACAAGTAATCCAAACATAGTTTGATGCACGTGCATGAAAGAAAAAAAAAATAAAATTTTAGTAGCATTATGGGAAAGAAACTCACTTGGGGGCCATCAGGTCCTTTCCTCCAAAGAGGAGTATTGTTCACGCCACATAATTTACAAACTTTGTCATCGATATTATGCATTTTACGACTAGGAGTTCCAAGGTTTTGAGGGGGATAACCTTGAAGAACATTAAATTAGTCGAGCCAACTTCATTTGTTCCATACATTGATGGTGAACTATTGAACTCAACATTTCCAATCCCTTGTCCAAGCTGCAATGAGAAATTGCCCTAGTTGCATTCAATTAAAATCCAATGTTCATAACAATTTTGCCCAAATATTTAAACAAATGCAAAAGAGCAAACATATTATTGACATCAAACAACATAAATTGCATAACAACAATTAAAAACATGATATATGCAACAAAATTGCATATTTCTAATATTTTAATATGCATGCCAATTATATTTTGTATACTCACTTAATGTTGTTACATTAGTTAAATACATTAATTCTTCATGCAATAATAGTATAACATCTTGTTTATTTGAATGCAACTTACACATTTATTTATAAATACTACATTTGATTATGATGATATTGTGTGGTGGTTTATATAATGGCTTTGTTCCATCAAAATATCTTAATTCTATTCTAAAAAAACAAAAACTTAATTCTTTCTTTAATGAATATCTACAACTTTTATTAAGTTCATGAGAATGTAAAACTTATCTTCTCTTTATCGAAAAACAAGCTAAGCTTCATTTTATTCCAAATAAATAGTATTTATAGGCTATAAAACAAATATCTAACAAAAAATTCTAACATACCGTTTCATTAAATGCTTGACCATCCGAATGCTAGAAGGACCATGTTGTTCGAGTTGCCAACATCTTGTTTTCCTCAAGCTTTTGTTTGTCTTGAATCGATAGTCCCAATTTTAGCGTAAGATCAATATTGAAACTTCATCGTTGTTGGAAGACGAGGTGCTTTGAGATTTGCCTTTGTTATTCTCCATTCTCTCTATTCAAGATGAAATATTGTTGGCACCATAAAAAAAAACAAAACATTTTACATAATATGAATTTATTTGATCAATAAGTATATGGTTATAAGTTTTATTTTTATATGCTACACCATTAAAATTAGCATAACAAGTAATACTTCTTTTGCTATCTACTAAAATTAGAATAACATAACAATTATCTTCAAAAAATTGAGAATGTTGAATATAGGAGAGCGAATTGGTCAATAAATCATCCATGGACAACTTTAGAATAATAATAGATATAATTACTTTAATTTGTTTATATGTAATTGACCATTTATAACAATTTTTACGAACAAATTAAATAACAAGAAAAAATGTATGCCATTGAAAGTGAAAACATAACAATTAAAAAAAAAAAAAAAAAGAACATAAAGTTAGATTAAAAGAAAATATAAAACGACAAAAGAAAATATTTTCTAACAACACATAAAATTTTTGCATATAATGATAAACGACAACATATGTAACGACAACACAAATAACGACAACATATATAAAATTACTCTTGATCAAATCAATATGTATATATAGTTACAAAAATATAATATATTGTTGATTTTACTCCAATTGATGAAACAATCTATGCGAACAACCAAGATCTATGTTCTTATAGTTTCATCTATGATCTATCCCTTTCCAAATCAACTCATCAATCACTCAAAATAAATGATTGTACATTATTCATTCATATAAATACACACACACAAAAAAAGCCATATACATAGAAATATGCATACCAACACCAAAATACAAGTTAATTGTTTTTAGGAACTTACATAAGCAAAGTAAAACCCTGCAAGGCGATTCAAGATCTATCTCTTTCAATAGCAACAATTGTTGTGAAAATAATTGATTGACTTACAATTTTAACAAAGTGTTGGAATATGACAACTCATATTCTTATTAGTATTCGAACAGAAAATTAAATTCAATCTGATTTGTGAAATCATGTTTTTTTTGCCTTTGCAGGCATCTTATCGTTAGTAAAATTTGTTGGATAGCACTACATTTAATGAATGTTGATAAATCTCTTGTCTTTCATGCTCATAATGGCGGTAAGTATTCAGTATATTTTTTATCATGTCAATAAATTTAGTGAGCTTTTTAAGAAAGTTCCTAAATTGACCATCAAACATTGTTTAATTTTATTTTTCAAAATAGCTAACTTGGTTGTCAATTTCTTTATTACTTTGTTGAAGATGCAGATATAGCATTAGGTATTGAACCATTACCAAACTAAGAATAATTGGACAACTGAAATCCATTACTTTTTTTTCACATATAAGTTTTTACCATTTTTTTCTATAATTGAATTAATATTTACAAGTTTATATTTAAGCATGCACTAAGAATTATATCATTGTATTCTTATAATGTGCCAGTAAGGTGCAATCTACAGTTTTATGCCACAAACAATAACACCATATTATTGCTAAATTAGTAATCACCATGGCATTTTTAACTTAATGTTTCCTTTTTATGGTTAACTAGGTGCCATAAATTAGATTATAATAAATAGAATTATATCCATAGTTTTGATTGAGTCTTTGGGGATCCTGAATAATTGATTTTATAGGAAGATAATCAAATAAATAAACGATTAGGAAAATTAAAGTATTAAAAGTTAACTTTGTTTTATGTAGCTACTACTATTCAACTAAGATTTCAATCAAAAACAGTGAAGCACATTTAAGAGAAAAAGGCACCATTTTTAAGTAAAAAGTGATGATGATCGTTGTAATATTAAAATTATTTTGATTGAAAATAGAATTTTTTTAGTTAATATTTGTGCAATTTTTTATTAATCAATGGAAAAATGAGAAGTAGAAAAAAACTGTTTTTTTACAAATGATCCAGACCACAATAAATTAGTTAGCAAAAATGTAATTATCCTTTTATTGTTCAATTGGACTTGATATAAATGAAAAAAAAAAAAAAATCGTCCTTGAATATATAAGTGGGCTTTTAGAGATAATTGGAATCTTCATCAGTTTGATTGGAAATTATTGTTGACTGTTTTTGTTCATCAAATAGTTTTTTTGTTTCCTTACATAAAATTTCTCTATTTACATTTTTATAGTCTATACTAAAATACTCATTTTTGTTCATCAAATTATTGTTGACTGTTTTTGTTCATCTAATTTTGGTCTCAAATTTCACTTTGTATCTTATTAAACTTATGAATTATTTTGCTATGACATGCAATAACCACTCAATAACTGGATATCCAGTTGAGAGATTCAAGAATTAAAGTACCATTTTCAACATGTTTAATTTATATATTTTATTTTAGTAAAAAATATAAATAAATAGATTTAAAACTACAGAATCCAAATCTTATTTGATTGTTTAGGGAAAACAATAAAGAAAACAATGATGATGAGGCAATGCTGTATTGGAGTTGGAAATTAAATATAGCAAATACTTTCCTAATGTTTTTTTTTTGTGAGGAAAATGAGTTTTTCTTCAATTACATGATATTTTTTTATTAAATAATATTTCTTATTATTTTCCCTAGTAGTTTAAACACAAAATACTAAGGCTAGTGGTGGAAATAGGCCATACCCGGTTATGCTTTTTGTTGAACAATATGAGCCACGATTTACATATATTGGCCTAAGCCGACATATTATATATATAATAGGCTTTTATTAAATAATAGGCTTTATTTACATAAATAGGTCTACCCATTAAAGGCCTACAAAATCATATAACATATTTTTTAAAATATTTATCATTATCATAATTAATTAATTATATAAAAAGAGTAATATTAATAAAATATATAATATATATTTTTCTTTATATTTATATTTATCTATTAGGCTTGAAAGACTCTTTTCAAATTCAATTAATTATATAAAAAGACATGAGTTTAATAAATATGTTAGTTAATAAAATCTCCACGGCCAAAATCATGAAAATGAAAAAATTGACATACGAAAAACAATGTAAACTAGAATCCTGGATTAATATTCAATCACTTATTTATAGACCACAAACAGGTCGATGATCTATTAGGCTTGAAAGACTTTTTTCAAGGTTCAATCTCACATACTTACATAAACAGACTTGCTAACAGGCCAAGGCATGACTCGTTTAATAAATATGTTAGTTCAGGCCACACCTACTTTTGGCCTAACCTATCTCCACGGCCAAAATCATGAAAATGAAAAAATTGACATACGAAAACAATGTAAACTAGAATCCTGGATTAATATTCAATCACTTCTTTCAACCGACAAACAAATAAAAACAACGTCCGAATATTACTCCCCGCCTCTTTTCGCAGCTCTTAAATGCTTTAGGCCACAAGCATTACAGAGAAGAGTCCGCAAAAACAATATTATAAATAATGTGAGTTAAATGAAATAAATTTGCATAAATAATTGGAAAAAATTAACATCTAGCAAATTAAGAATATATAGTGAAATGTGCATATTTAGAGCATATATAGATTTACCAAACACAACGAGCAATTAAAGAACCTCACAAGCATTTTTCAAATTTTCAGAAATTATTGTTTTTTATTATTTATATTTGAGTATAAAAAAATAGCATCTAGCAAATTAAGAATAGATCAAGAAATGTGCTTATTTAGCGCATATAGAGATTGACCAAAAACAATGAGTAATTAAAGAAGCTCATAAGCATTTTTCAAGTTTCAGGAAATTATTATTTGTTCTTTTCTTTATTTATAATTAACTATGGCATCATTCGATGTAAAATAAAGATTCATTAGGCATGTAGAAATAATGACTTTATTTCTATCATCATATGATCCTATATTCTTTTTCTTCAACTATGGAAAACGGAAACATTTGAAAGAAAGATATTTATCGAAACTTTTAAATATGTGTTATTTCAAAAAGACATGCACTCGCAAAAATAAAATAAAACCCCATTGCAATAATATTATAAAGGCATCATGAGTTATATTTATATTGAACACATTTGGAAATATAAATATGGTTACTACTAGGAAAAAGGTAAACACAGATTTAAGCTAGTTATTTGTAGTATGGTCAAAACAACATAATATATCGTATCTAAAGAAAGCTACTATGTGGTAACAAAAACAACTAAAAGCATAATATTAATTCTATAACTACTAGAAAGCATTGAAATAAATAATGTCAGATAATTTATTTTTTTCAAATGACTAATATGGACAATTTCATGTAATTATAATAGGTTGAAAGGAAAATCAATTCTTAACAAGTAGTTTGAATTAAATTAATGCACGCTCATGAAAGAAAAAAAAAGTCAAAATGTTAGTACGTAGTGCTATGAAGAAAAAAATACTCACTTGGGGGCCATCGGGTCCTTTCCTCCAAAGAGGAGTATTGTTCACTCCGCATGATTTACAAACTTTGCCATCAATATTATGCCTTTTACGACTAGGAGTTCCGAGGTTTTGAGAGGGATAACCTTGGAAGAGCATGAAATTGGTCGAGCCAACTTCATTCATTGATGGTGAACTGTTAAACTCAACATTCCCAATCTCTTGTCCAAGCTGCAATGAGAAATTGTCGTAGTTGCATTCAATTAAAATCCAACGTTCATAACAATTTTTTCTAAATATTTAAACAAATGCCAAAGAGCAAACATATTATTGACATCAAACAACCTAAATTGCATAACGACAATTAAAACATGGTACATGCGACAAAAGTGCCATATTTCCAATATTTTCATATAACATGCCAATTATATTTTGTATACTCACTTAATGTTGTTACATTAGTTAAAGACAATAATAATTCATGCAATAATAGTATAACATCTTGTTTATTTGAATGCAGCTTACACATTCTATTTATAAATACTACATGTTGATTATTATATATAATATTGTGTGGTGGTTTATATAATGACTTTGTTCTATCAAATAACTTAATTCTATTCTAAAAAAACAAAAACTTAATTATTTCTTGAAGGAATATTCTCAGCTTTCATTAAATTCTGAGAATGTAATACTCATCTTCTCTTGATAAAAAACAAGCTAAGCTTCTTTTTTTCTTCCGGATAAATAGTACTTATAGGCCATAAGATTAATATCTAACAAAAAATTCTAACATACCGTTTGATTAAATGTTTGACCATCCATGCTAGAAGGACCATGTTGTTCATTGTTGCCAACAACTTGTGTTTCCTCAAGCTTTTGTTTGTCTTGAATCGATAATCCCAATTTTAGCGTAAGGTCAATATTGATAACTTGATCGTTGTTGGAGGATGAGTCGCTTTGAATTTGCCTTTGTTATTCTCCATTCTATCTATTCAAGATGAAATATTGTTGGCACCATAAAAAAACAACAAAACATGTTATATAATATGAATCTATTTGATCAATAAGTATATGATTATAAGTTTTCATTTTCTATATGCGACACCATTTTCTAAATTAGAATAACACATAACAATTATGTTAAAAAAACTGAGAATGTTGAATATAGGAGAGTGAATTGGCCAATAAGTCATCCATGGACAACTTTAGAATAATAATAGATATAATTACTTTAATGGATTTCTTTACATGTTTTGACCATTTATAACAATTTTTATGAAGAAATAACAAGAAAAAATGTATGCCAATGAAAGAGTGGAAAAACAATAGAAAACAATTAGAAAAAAAAAAGGAACATACAATTGGATTATAATAAGATCTAAAACGGAAAAAGAAAAGATTTTCTAACCAATCCATCTATGGCACGTAAAAAAATTGCATATAATGATAAACGACAACATGTATAACGACAACACAAATAACGACAATATATATAAAATTTCTCTTGAACAAGATAAATATGTATATATAGTTACAAAAAAAAATGTAATTACATTGTTGATTTATACTCCAATTGATGAAACAATCTATCCTAACTACCAAGATCTATGTTCATATAGTTTCATCTATGATCTATCCTTTCCAAATCAACTCAACAAACACTCAAAATAAATGATTGTACATTGTATCACCATTCATATAAATAGCACGCGCACAAGACAGAACATAAACAAAAAAAAAAAACATGTACAAAGATATATACATACCAACAACCAAAATACAAGTTATTTTTTTTAGGAACTTACATAAGCAAAGTAAACCCATAAAGGCGATTCAAGATCGATCGATCTCTTTCAATGGCAACAATGGTTGTGAAAACAATTGATCAAACTTACAAATTTTAACAAAGTGTTGAAATATGACAACTCATATTCTTATTAGTATTGAATAGAGAATTAAATTCAACTGAATTTTGTGAAATCATGTTTTTTTTTGCCTTTGCAGGCATATTATCGTTAGTATAATTTGTTGGATAGCACCGCATTTAATGAATGCTGATAAATTTCTTGTCTTTCAATATATTATTATCATGTCAATAAATTTAGTGAGCTTTAAGAAAATTCCTAAATTGACCATCAAATATTGTTCAAATTTTTTTTCTTTTCAAAATAGCTAACTTGGTTGTCAATTTCCTTATTACTTTGTTGAAGATGCATATATAGCATTAGGTATTGAACCTTTACCAAACTATGAATAATTAGACAACTAAAATCAATTACTTTTCTTTCAGATATAAGTTTTTACCATTTTTTCTATAATTGGATTAATATTTATAAGTTTATATTTAAGCATGCACTAAGAATTATATCACTGTATTCTTATAATGTACCAGCAAGGTGCAATCTACACATCAACACATGCCACAAACAATAATATCGGTAATTTTACATACATTATATTCTAATAAAGAGAATTATATCCATAGTTTTTAGTAAATATTGGTGCAATTCGATCAACCAAAAAATGAGAAGTAGGAAAAAGAAAAAAAGAAAAACGTTTTTTACTATGGATCCAGACCACAATAAATCAGTTAGCTGGAAATGTAATTATCCTTTATTGTTCGATTTTTTTTTTTTTTGAGTTCCATCCTTTATTGTTCAATTGGACTTGATATAAATGGAAAAAAAAATATATATGTCGTCCTGAATGTGTAAGTGGGCTTTCAGATATAATTGGACCAATATTGATCAGTTTGATTGGAAATTATTGTTGAGTGTAACATAAAATATCTATCTTTACATTTTTATATATAGTATGTGAATATTCCTTTTTACAATTCATTTTGCTTTGATCTTTTGCTCTCAAAATTCTCTAACTTAAACATTTGAAAGTTTTTGCTATCATATGCAATATTAACCACTCAATAATTGGATATCCAGTTAAGAGATTCAAGAATTAAAGTAATACCATTTTCAACATGTTAATTAATTCAGATATTTTAATGAGCAAATAATATAAATAAATAGTTTTAAAACTACAGATTCCAAATCTTATTTGATTGTTTAGGGAAAACAATAAAGAAATTAAAACAATGACGATGAGGTAATTTGCATTGGAGCTGAAAATTAAATATAGCAAATACTTAATTTCCTAATGTTTTTTGTGAGGAAAATGAGTTTTCTTCAATTACATAATATTTTTTATTAAATAATATTTCTTATTATTTTCCCTAGCAATTAAACACAAAATACTAAGGCTAGGGGTGGAAATAGGCCAAACCCGGTTAAGCTTTTCGTTGAACAATATGAGCCTAATTCACATATATTGAATCTAAGCCTGACATATTATATATATATATATAATAGGTTTTTGTTACAGCCCAAACCTGACTTATTTACATAAATAGGTCTGTCCATTAAAGACCTACAAAATCATATAATATATTTTTTAAATATATATTTATCTATTGTCATAATTATTTAATTATATAAAAAAGAGTAATATTAATAAAATATATAATATATATTGTGTTCTTTATATTTGTAGACCATAAAAAGTTCGATGATCTATTGCTTCAAAGATTTTTTTCAATGTCCAATATGACTTTTTTTTTTTCAATGTCCAATCTGACCTACTTACATAAATAAATGCTAAGAGACTTTGGCATGACTCATTTAATAAATAGGTTAGTTCATTGTCACATCTACTTTTGGCCTAGTTTATCCCACCCCTAAGGCCAAAATCATGAAGAAAAAAAAAATGAAAGAAAAATGATGAACCGCACCCTTGAGGCCTCCATTGTCTCGCCCAAGGGGGCGAGGCGGAGGGGGCCACCCCCCATTTTTTAGTTTTTTTTTTATTTTTTTAATTATAATTTATATGATTTTTTTATCTGACCCATCACATTTTCGTGTATTGGTCCACTCAAATTTATTTCTAGCTCCGCCCTTGGTCCCGCCCCTAAAGTTTCGTATATGAGGTGAATCGAGAAAATGCGTCAATGAGTCAGTGTCCTAAGTTGCTTTGCTTTAGATTGAATTGATGGACCCCACTATCGAAAAATTGGAATAAAAAAAAGGCTAAACAAAGAGACAATTAGACAGACATCCTAGGTTTAGAAGATACTAATGCCAGGAATTAATGTCCCATAATTAATTAAATATTTTCTCGAACTTAGTAACAGCGTCAGAAAAAAAATTAGTAATAGCATAGAAACGATTTCCTTAAAAACGGGGGTTTATAAATATTCTGAATCTCTGATTCCCGAAATGACCCTGATGGCTATAATTTATACCCCGAGATTTAAAAGACTAATCACTACCATAAGGGTATTATCGTACAATTATTTTGATTTAAACGGCTATTTCTTTTCATCCACACTGGATATAAAAAGAACTGACCTTTTGAATGCTATTCTTTGTTGTAAACCGCGGGATGCCCTCAAAAAAAAAAAAAAACCTAAGATCCTCCCAGGTAAAGAGAAAAATTTATTTACCCAATCTACTAATAACGATCTCTTCGAACCCACACGGATGTTATTCAAGATGAGTTCCCCCACACATGCCCTGGGGAGCAATTTGATGGAAGGGATAGGAAATGACCTCCACCCCACAAACAATTTGATGGAGCGGGGATTTGAACCCCGACCTCCACCCCACAATTGTTTGTTACAAAAAGGTTAAGCCACACCAGTTAAGAATCGACCTTTTTGAATGCTTTAGGTTGAAATGCCCTCGTTTTAGCTTTTTTTTAACTAAAATTCCTCGCCTTTTTACCTAATGAATGCTTTGACATAATTACCCCCACACAGAGAAAAATGAATTAGAAGAAAATGATTACCAGGCATAGATTTATAAAAAGAGGAGATAAAGTTGGTAAATATTATAAGAAGTGGTCTTACATAAGACCTGTCTCATGTATTTATATTAATGAGATGGATTCTATAAAACACAAAAACCATGAGTTTCTTTTATTGGTTTGGGTTGAAGTACCACATACATATATGATCCATCTCAATCGAGTCTGTTAGACTGTCTTATACAAGTTTTTCTCATATTATAAAAATTCATAGCCAAATTCAATTTGAAAATGTTAGATGTATTAAGAGGTATTTATATTTTTCATGTTTATTGATGTTATTTAAATTTGTATATCATGGACCTTAGAATAATTAGTCCATTGTTGAGGTAATTTCAAATAGGGTGGCAATTCGTGTCATCGTGTCGTGTCGTGCGCACTATCATGTTTTTGTAAATTTATCTTATTTGATCTTAATATAATAATAATTACAATTTTAACTTAATTTATAATTTCATGCTTTCATGTCGTGTTTCGTATCGCGTCGATTGACTGTGTAATTTGTGTTTGAAATCACGTCATGTTATCATGTTGTGTCATTCATTGCCAGTCCTCTGCCTCCAATAGCTAAGGTACTCATTATGGAGGGAACTGGTCTACACATGAATATACAATGTTAGGAATTCACTTAGGTTGTTTTAGGGAAATTTATATGATGCTTAAGTCAGTATGAGATCAAAAGATAATCCAATGTGTGAATGAACTTAAGTAGTATAATTATCATTAACTTACAACGAAATGAATATGAACAATTTATACCTATAACTTAGGGACTCATGGAGGCTTCATAGACCAAAAATATTTAATAATTCTGGACAAATAAATAATCAATTAAAAGTTGATAATAATATAAAGTCGATTTTATCCCCATTATTTATATTTTATTTTGATGTTGCTTTTTTAGGGTTGATCACTCCATATCAAGGTTTATGAAATAGTCAAAGTATTCTTCTCTCAAAACTGGAAGTCTTCTTCTGGAAACTTACCTGCAACACATGCAAACGTAAGACGGACCCTAAATTGTCTCAGGGAGGTTTTCCGACGCTCAAGTCAGCACGGTGAACAAGAGAGAATCAGTAAACAAACATTGAATATGAATTAATTGAGATTATGAGAGATTAACTTACAAATGAATCGGAGAGATCTTTATATATATTGGTGGCGGGTCTACGGGCCACGTAGGAGAAAATGACTCGTGTGTCGGATCATTCCATAAGCATCCCACTAATTAATAGGTAATTAATGAGATTAAATTAATATATAATCTGAATTATATATTAATAATAAAAGAACATTTCCGCCCCCAACATATCCTCTTATGAAGTTATCGTAAGCTATTAATTTTAAGTTGTGGTGAATTTGTAATATCGTGACGGAACGAACTTTGTATTAATTAAATAATGTTAAATTACAATCAAGTAAATAAAATGTAATAACACAATTGATTATAATTTTTCAAAATTCAACTCAATTAAGAAATTCATGAAATATTCGAACTAATAAAAATATTCCCTTAATTAAAATTTTCTTGGAAGGTAAATTTTCTTAATTAAATTGTCTATAAGTGTCTGTGTCTCCTGTTTTCCTTTTCTAATTCTTCCATAAATGTTACCTTCCCTGATAACCCCCGAGTGGCAGTCTCGTGATTCCGAACAAAAGCAGGGGCATAAATGCAGCACGAGGCTCCACAGCTTAAAAGCACCGTCTCAATTTTTTTTGATTTCCTGCATATTCCCTCTCTCTTTTCTTCCTTTCTAGCTTAGCTTAAAACCACAGCACCACCCCCAAATATTCACTCTCTTTTTTCTTCCCCCTTTTGTTTCTCTTCGTAGGGTTGTGCATTGGAATCTTTAGCACTCGTCTCGTTTTGCAAAGCTCTCTGCAACTCACGAAGTAAGCAGGAGACGCAGAAACAGTAAAATCTCCAAGTTTTTTGGTTTTAGTTGCATTCAGTTTCAGTATTGGTGCATTGGTTTATTGATTTTTGGTGCTGATGCATTGTTTTTTTTATTTTATTTTTTAGTGTGTTTTCTGTATTATTTCTTCGTTTTTTTGTTTAGTACTTTGATCAGTGCATTGTTTTCTTAATTTTTTTTAGCGTGTGTTTTCTGTATGTCTTTTTTTCTTTTTACTTTGATCGGTGTTATTACTGAGTACTGATGCATTGTTTATCTTCCTGCGTAGCGGATAGGTTTGTGTGAGCTGGTAATGCTCTACACCACTTTAACTTGTTGTCTGATATACGTGCACATTTTTTTCTCCCATTCTCTTTAGTTTTGGGGTGGTAGAAAAGATGTAAGTTCTCTGGATTCTGGTGGCCGGGTGTTTAAGGGAAGAATTTGAAGCCGTCTTATATTCAAACTATTGAGTAAATGCTAATGCATTATAGCAAGAAATAATTGTATTCCATTTTTTGGATTCTGGTCAATACTCACGATTTTCTAAAATAGTACCGTTTTTTGTGTTGTTCAGAGGGTAAACTAGGATGAATGTTGTTCGTTTTTCAGTAAGCTTGTCTCTTTAACGATAAGAAATCTTTCTACTGTTAGACTACTAGAATTGGACGAAGGTTATAATAAGTGTAACTTTTTTTTTTTTGCTACAGGTATCTGTTCGTCTGCAACTAAAGAGTTAAAGAGGTAATCAAGAGACGGCAGAAAACGAAAATCTCCAAGTTTTCTTGATTTTTTATTTTCTTGCAATTAGTGCCAATACTGATGTTGTTTTCTTGATTCTTTTAGTGTGTGTTTTCTATATTTCTTTCTTTCTTTCGTTCCTTTTTTTTTTCCGTCTAAAACTTTGATCAGTGTTACTACTGATGCATTTCTTACCTTCTTGTGTAATGGACAGGTTTGTCTGTGTTGGCTCCTTGAATATGTACTGGTAATTCTATGCCCCACTTTAATTCGTCGTCTAATGTATGTGCACATTTTTTCTTCCCTTTTCATTAATGTTTGGGTGGCATGACAGACGTGTTTCTCTGGATTCTAGTAGCCGTGTATTTAAGGAAAAAAGTCGAAGTCGTCTTACATTCAAAATAATGATTAAATGCTGATGCATTATATCAATAAATATTTGTGTCCCATTTTTCTTGAATTCCAGCTATACTCGAGATTTTCTAAAATAGTACCATCTTTTGGTTGTTTAAAAAGTTAAACTAGGTTGGCTGTTGTTCATTTTTCTGTGAACTTTGCATTTTTAACTGTAAGAAATCTATGTATTGTGGCACTAGAGTTGGATGAAGGTCATATACTAAGTGTATTTTTTTTTTCTTTTTTTATGTAGAGGTATCTGTTTGTCTTCATACTTGGGTGAGGAGGTAGGATACAAAGTAAAATGTCTTCCAGAGGTGGACCATCGCAACAAAATCCACAGCTGCAGCGGCGGATTACGCGGACTCAGACAGTGGGAAATCTTGGGGAGTCTGTTTTTGACAGTGAAGTAGTGCCTTCATCTTTGGTAGAAATTGCCCCCATTCTTCGTGTTGCCAATGAAGTGGAGCCCAGCAACCCACGTGTCGCCTACCTCTGTAAGTTTTGAATACATATTTAAAAAGTTAACTTGTACATATCCAAAAATGGACATCTTTACATAAATATAGTTTCGTATTGTTACTTAATTTAGGGTCAATATTGATGATTCAAAATGATGTTGTTGATGACTGGATATATTGGGCTGTTAGCATTACTCTGAGTATGTTCGTTTTCATGCTAAAGAAATAAATCAATCTCCCATAAATGTGCATTTTCTTTTTGTTTGTGCTGTTGATTTTAGAGCAATTGTGAATAAATTCTGCCTATTTGGTCTTTGCAGTTACTAGGAATACATTCATTGTCTTCTTGCAGAATTTTTCCTCTGTCAATAATTCTATATTGTTTAATCACAAGAATCCGTATGTTGGAAATAGTAAACTTCCTTCTTTCCAATTGCTAAATCCTTCTAAAATATCCAGTACATACACACACACACATATACATATATATATGTGTTAATTTTCAGGTGAAGGACAATCCTCTGTTATTTGTCTGTTTGTATTTTTGATTACCTATGCTTTATGATTGTAGTGTAAGCTATTGCATGATGTGTTTTAAATAAATTCAAGTGTGTTTACTGCATTTTTCGCATCCTTATGTACAATATTTTTTGATGTGTTTCGAAATACATTCTTACCGTTGTGAACTTTTTTGATGTTTTATTCAAATGTAGTCACTTTTCATGTGAGCGGAGGATTTTTCATCTCCATTGGTTAAACTTTGTAGGTAGGTTTTATGCTTTTGAGAAGGCTCATAGGTTGGATCCCACTTCGAGTGGACGTGGTGTTCGTCAATTTAAAACAGCTCTTTTGCAACGTCTTGAAAGGGTAAGTATGAGAACATTTTCAGGTTGTATGCTAACCTTCAGTTCACTTGATCAAACATGTAAAATGTGCTCTATCAAAATCAATACAAGTAACCATGTGTTCACTGCTTGCAATTCTGGTAACAGTTTGCGGCAACTGTCTTGCATTTGTGCGTGCCTCTTTGTTTCTTCAGTTTATTTGCGACAACTATTGGTTTTTAAGGAAAATTGAATCTCTCATATAACATTTCCTCTTATCATTTTAATTGGTGTGAGGCTGATTCTTTCAGGAAAATGATCCTACTTTAATGGGAAGAGTGAAAAAAAGTGATGCACGTGAAATGCAGAGCTTTTATCAGCATTATTACAAAAAGTATATCCAAGCTTTACAAAATGCTGCCGACAAAGCTGATCGGTGAGTTTTCTTTATCAATTATTCATCCATTTTTCCCTCTTTGAAGGTCAAGATGTGTCAAACAGTGTATTGTTAGTGGAAATGTTATCATTCTTTGTATTGGACTTGTGAAAATACTCAGTGCACAGCTTGCAAAAGCATACAAATGGCTAATGCTCTCTTTGAGGTTTTGAAATCATTAATCATTCTTTCTACTTGACTTGTGGAAAATGTTCAGTGCACAGCTGACAAAAGCATACCAAACAGCTAATGTTCTCTTCGAGGTTTTGAAAGCAGTTAATCAGACGCAATCTGTGGAAGTTGATCGCGAGGTAGATACCCATACTGTTTTTTCTCTGGTTTCCATGTTTCTTTTCCTGGGATTTTTTTCCCATTTTTGAATAACCATAAGCAGATGCAGTATTTCTTGCATGGTTGCATGCTATCTTCCACATGAAGATTTCAATGTTTTATTTTACTCGCACAGGTATTGGAAACCCATGATAAAGTTGCAGAGAAGACAGAAATTTATGTCCCTTATAATATTCTACCTCTTGATCCTGACAGTGCAAATCAGGCAATCATGAAATATCCGGAGGTTTACATTGAAATTGACCAGTCCACTTTAATTTCCAATTTCTGTTGCTATGTTTTTGCTTTTGATGATTTTACTTTTTAATGTTTTGTGATATGATCTAAATTTTCAGATTCAAGCTGCTGTACATGCTCTTCGGAATACTAGAGGCCTTCCTTGGCCTAAGGATTACAAGAAGAAAAAGGATGAAGATATCCTTGACTGGCTTCAATCTATGTTTGGTTTTCAGGTGAATGACTTCAGTTTTGCTACTGTTTATTCCATTTTTAAATGATAGCGTCGTATTATACTTTAGATAATTCTTATATTAAATTACAAAAGTTGGGATGGCGGAGTGAATGTCCCATTGAATCACGTTACTGTCGACTGATTTGCAGAAAGATAATGTGGCAAATCAAAGGGAGCATTTGATTTTGCTACTTGCAAATGTACACATTCGGCAGTTTCCAAAGCCAGATCAACAACCTAAGGTTTTCCTTCTGCAACTCTCTTCTCTTTCTCTCAGTCTTTTACCTTCCCAGGGCCTTATGAATTATTTTTATTGTCATCCTTTGATGCACTCGATACATTTCAAGATTATTAGCTTCTCCCACTTCTCTCTCTCTCTCTCTCTCAAAAGTTATGGTCACGTGATTTAGTTCTTTAAAGGCTTGAGAAGAAGATAAGAACTGTTTGCAGTTCAGTATCTGCTGTACCGAATACACATCATGTTACTCTGCCTTCTTTTGCTAATGCTTTAGCCATTTTGCATTAAGAAAATCAATGCGTACATCAAGCTTGTGATATTCCTGATGTATTTGTCTCTCTTCTGGTCACGTGATTTAGATGAAGTATTTAGGCTGAATGTATCCTTCCTGTTTCTACAACATTATGGATCATTAGCTTTGTTAATACTTTTGGACACCAGCCAATTGTTGAAAAGAGCTTAAGCTCATGTTAACAAGTAGACTCAAATAAGCTTTATAAACCATTCATTTCATTACACCACAACTCATGTGGGATCTGGCATTACAAACTTCCACTTGTATGCATGACATGACCCAACAACACCTTGTCTCATCCAATTCGTGGTTGTGGCCCACGAAGCGATGTTTCTCCAAGACCATTGCATGAAAATGATCTCTCTCTCTCTCTCTCTCTCTCTCTCTCTCTCTCTCTCTCTCTCTCTCTCTCTCTCTCTCTCTCTCTCGTGCGCGCGCGTGCGTGCGTGCGTGTGCCATTTTTTTATATCTCATTTACTTGAGAGAAAGTAACATCTTACATGAATTTCGGTTGTTTTTAGTTGGATGAGCGTGCTTTAGATGAAGTGATGAAGAAGCTTTTCAAGAACTACAAGAAATGGTGCAAGTATTTGGATCGCAAAAGTAGCCTGTGGTAAGTCTCTAAATCAAAAACTGCACTGAGATAATGATTTTCAACTTTTTATCTAAATCTTATAATCATGAACTTGTGGAAGCCCATTAATTTTTCATGTTCATGTCATTGATTCTCACACATGAAAGTTTTGTCTTATATTTCAGATCATTTATATGTTTCTTTCCGGGAATGGGATTGTTGGCTTTTAGAATATTCAGTGCCACTGCCAGCAACACTGATTCTTATTACTCACCCATGATTTCTTAATTCACTTAGGTTATGTTGCTGATTGTTTTTACTTCTACTCAATGGCAGGCTACCTACTATACAACAGGAAGTGCAACAGCGTAAATTGTTATATATGGGGCTTTATCTTCTTATATGGGGAGAAGCTGCCAATTTAAGATTCATGCCAGAGTGCCTATGCTACATCTACCACCATGTATGTTTTCAGATGCTTATTGCCTATGACAATTGACAACTAGATTGGATTAAAGCAGAGATGAATGATTCATTCGCCTCGAGTTTGATAACATGCTTTGCAAAACATGAATAGCATCTTGCCTTGCTTTTCTTTGGGTACCCTTTTGTAGGTAAATGGGGGGATATGAATATGCCCACTGGTTTTATAAGTATGAACTATTTTATGGTTTTTATTTCAAGTTATTAATACGTGGACAGATTTTAATGCTGATAGTAAAAAGGAAGCACATATGAGCGGATATCATTGATTGCCATAAAACGTGCAAAGGAGGCTCGGATTATGCTGTTCCGGCGTGACACAAGCCATTTCTGGAATAAATGGTCTCATAGTATAATGTTTCAATTGAGTGTTATTATTTGCTCATTTTCATTTTATTGGATGGTGTCTAAGAGATAGAGGGTTTATTGGTTGTTCCACCTAGTTGGAAAGGCCACATCATCAAAATTGAAGACTGTAAACCAACAATGAGACGTGTCATGTAGAGCAAATATAAATTTCTCTAGATACAATAAACCATGCTCAGTGGTGTCCGATATGTTCCAGGTAAACCATTAGAATCGGAGGGAAAAGAATGTGGAAAGGAAACTAAAATTTAATAAACCTCTTGAGTAGCAGTGCTGTAAGAATTTATGCAGCTCTTTGGTACTTAATTTGGGCTAAAGCAACAAGTTAGTCTTTTTCAAATTTTAAAGCTATTCATAGGTTGTGTTCATGAGTAATATGTAGATACTATTGTTCTTTTACATTTTTTGGTTCTTTTAGTACATTTGGGACAATTTGTTACTTTTCTCCAATATTTCAAAATTTCAATGGTAATGCTACTATGCACACTGTTAACTTACGATAATTTTTTTTCTGATGCTCTGATCTGTTTTGTGCTGGAACTGTCCTTTTCTTTTACATCTGAATTTGGAGATGATCTTGGGTTGTGGATGTCCCTGTGTGAGAAAACAGTTCATTTATTCACTGGATTCTAGTAATCATTTTGGGTTCTCATCTTCGCCAGATGGCTTTTGAACTTTATGGTATGCTTGCTGGAAATGTTAGTCCTATGACTGGTGAAAATGTGAAGCCAGCTTATGGAGGAGAAGAAGAGGCTTTCCTGAAAAAAGTTGTAACCCCAATTTATGAAGTGATTGCTCGGGTATAGCCTACATTAGATGGATATCTTACATTTTATTTCATTACGCTGATTTTAGTTTGCCTCATTTAACCCAAGTTCATCTTTTTCTAATGTTCAGGAAGCTGCAAGGAGCAAAAAAGGAAAATCAAAACACTCCCAGTGGAGAAATTATGATGATTTGAACGAGTACTTTTGGTAAAATGATATCTCTTATTCCAATAAATATGTTTACAATTTGTTACCATTTATATCTTTTCCTTTATATTTAATAAAATTGCAGGTCTGTAGATTGTTTTCGTTTGGGTTGGCCCATGCGTGCTGATGCTGATTTTTTCTGCAAGACCGTGGATCAGCTTCGGAGTGAGAAGAGTGGAGTAAGCATGGCATATTCCATTTAAACTAATATGTGCCGGAGTTTTTGACGTTGGCAATTTAGAAACTAATTCAGCCTGAAAGTTCAAAATGCAAACAGGATGAAGAGCGCCTTTTTTTGGCATCACATCCAGTGAAATTAAAGTTTATAATAGCACTTTGCTCATCTAATTTAATTATTATTTGTGAAGTTCCAAGTCTTTTCAGGAACTTACTGCGCTATAAAGTCACTATTGGTGCTCTCCAAACTTCATTTATTCCTCCTGCCAAAGCAAGAAAATACGGCCCTTGATTAAAATGCTACATTAAGTCCTGACCCTCACATCACTTCAACCATTCCCATTTTTATTTTTATTTAGAGGCTGTTTTCTGACTTTCATTGTTATCGCTTGACTAATTTAGTCATGCATATGCTTTTAAATTCTAAGCACCTCTTCCAATGTAGCTATCCTTTCTAATATAAGTATATAACTGAATGATTTTTTTGATATTTAGGAAACAAGGCCTACAAAAGATCGGTGGGTGGGGAAAGTTAATTTTGTTGAGATCCGTTCATATTGGCATATCTATAGAAGCTTTGACAGAATGTGGAGTTTCTTCATACTGTGCTTACAGGTGTGTTCTTTATACCTTTTTCTCAGTTTTAGTGCAGATATCCATTTTATTCTTTATCATTGATGTCGGAAAACGCTGTCATCTCTCAAGGCTATGATCATCATTGCTTGGAATGGCTCTGGAGATCCGAGTTCAATTTTTGATTCTAATGTTTTCAAGAAAGTACTGAGCATCTTTATAACTGCCGCAATATTGAAACTTGGACAAGGTATGCCAGACTTCTTCATTCATAGTGAGATATTTCTACTTTCGAAGTTATAATCTGACTTTTAAACAATCATGGTGTTGATGAATGTAAGTTTATTTCCTGTAAAATGTGAATGGTTGCAAATGTTTGATTTTTTCACTTTTCTCCTCTTAATAACAAAGTGTTCTAAAATAATGAAAGCCAAAAAAAAAAAACTATATATATTATTAGCAGTCACTATAATTAATTGTTTTTTCCGTTTCTTTCCAGGAATTGTTTAAACTGTTTAATTGACTTTTGGAAATAAAAATGGAATGTTTTAGAATATTTTAGCTTTAGGTACATATGTATGGTGGCATGCACTTGGTAGAATTTCAATGATATTACTCCAGGATATTACTCTTCATGGCACTTTTGGATGTATGGATGCATCTTCATTGTGTTATTGATTTTCTCTCGATGTGCTGCCGATATACTAAAAAATTGTGTTTTACTTCTTTTTCGTGATATCAACTGCATATTTATTGCAGCCATCCTTGATGTAATTGTGAGTTGGAAAGCTAGACGGAGCATGTCTTTCCACGTCAAGTTAAGATATATTCTAAAAGTTGTGTGTGCTGCTGCTTGGGTAGTCATCCTCCCTGTTACCTATGCTTATACATGGAAGAATAATCCCCCTGGGTTTGCTCAAACTATCAAAAGTTGGGTTGGAAGTAACAAAAGTTCTCCTTCATTATTTATCCTGGCTGTCGTTATCTACCTATCACCAAATCTGCTTGCTGCCTTACTGTTTCTTTTCCCCTTTATTCGTCGTTTCCTTGAGAGTTCCAATTACAAAATTGTGATGCTAATGATGTGGTGGTCCCAGGTATGCAATTGGTTTTTGTGGATTCCCATGTCTCTTGATTAATATAATTCAGATAATAATTTGTGTTTCAATTTTTCGTTTGTCTTGCAGCCTCGTCTCTATGTAGGAAGGGGAATGCATGAAAGTACATTTTCTCTCTTCAAGTAAGACAATCAAGTACACAACCTATTTGTTTGCACAACATCATCTTTTGTGATACATTATTTCCTTTTTAAATTCTCAGGTATACATTATTCTGGGTGCTCCTTATCATTACAAAGTTGGCTTTTAGTTTTTACATCGAGGTCCCTTTCCCTTTTTCTTGATCTTTTCTTGTTTTTATTTATTTTTGTGTTTTGGTATACCAATATCACATGATGGCCTACTATTTTCCGTCGTGGTGCCAATCATATAGCTTAAATTTTATTATAGGATGTATTGCATTTGTCGTTAGGCTTTAAACATATCTCACTGAGCAAAAGATTGGATGTTCACTTTTTCGGCATTGAAGAGAAAAAGTTCGCTGTTTGTCACTTAAAACTATGTATAATACTATAATCTAATAAACATAACGAAATTCTCATGACGATGTAAAGACAAATCATATGGTAAAGAAGTGCATGGGAGAGCCCACAAGTTCAATAATTAGGAGAATAAATGCACCACCTTTAAATATCTAGTTACCTTTTGTTATCATGTAAAATTAGCTTTTACTTATTTTTCTTCCTAAAAAATAAATGAATGCTAATGCTTTAGTAATGGAATAAATGTTACAATGTGTGCCAGGCGCAGGTCCAGGCCACCTGTTAAGAGCTGCCGAATTTCGGTTTTGATTTGCTTGCTAATGGCTAGACTTTAGTTATCTTTAAACCATTATAATTCAATTGTGGTTTTTTATTTTATAAATGCTTATTTTTATTTATTTTTTATTTTTTTCAGAATGAAGCTGAAACCTGATTTACTATCTATGTGTGTTTAAATTATTAAAGAGTAATAATATATTGCATGCATTATTTATTTAATTAACTAGAATTTATTTTAGTTTGATATTACAAAACTGAGTTTGTTGCACAACAGTATTCTTTAGTAAATATATAACAAAAACATGTTGGTTGTTTGATATCTATACAATAGTTGATGAATACTATCTATGCATGATTAACTTCAAAATTAATTATATAACGAATCATCATCATCAACTGCACCTTATCCCACTATGTGAGGTCGGTGGTGTGAAGTTTATAGTGTCAATTAATTGTCCAAATTAGTTAACACTACAAATTCACACAAAAAGCAAAGTGGCAACGTTTTACGCTGGTTGCCCTTCCTGACGCAACCTTCATACGAAGGAGAAATGAGATGAAATTCCAAACCATCATCATCATAAGTTTTTCCACTTGCATGGAAAATACGATGAGACGGCGATGAGTTGAGATAGTTGCTCTAGTCATATCCCATTACATAATTGATATAGTAAAATCAACATGTACATCATATAACGAATACCTTATTTATTTAATTAGATATATTTTATTTCATTTCGATATAGAAAAAAGCTGAGAGTTTTTGCACAAAACTGTTTTTTAGTATATATTACAAACACATGTTCTTTGTTTGTTATCTATATAACAAGATTATATCGTCGTTTAAGGCATGTGGTTGGTTTTACTGCTCAAATCTTTCCATTGCAGATAAAGCCTTTGGTTGGTCCAACTAGAACCATCATGAGCGCTCATGTAACAACTTACCAGTGGCACGAGTTTTTTCCCCGAGGTAGTCAACTGGATAGTGTCTGGAGCTACAGTTGTCTCACAGACACACACAACTTACACACATAGAGAAACACTTGGACATAAAAGATAATATCGGTATTGTTTTTTTTGCAGCTAAGAACAATATTGGCGTCGTGATTGTAATCTGGGCACCAGTTATTCTAGTAAGGATGATGCATTCTCTTCAACATATTGATTCCTCCTAGTTCTTTACCAAGCTGCGTAGCATATACTCTTCCCTTTTTTCAGATAACAATAATATATGAAACTTCGTTTTTAGGTCTATTTCATGGATGCACAGATCTGGTATGCTATATTCTCTACACTGTTTGGAGGTATATATGGTGCATTCCGCCGGCTTGGAGAGGTCAGCTAAATTCCCTTCTGTTATATTAATTAAACATGATAAATGGCTGCTGCTTTTCGTCAATTGTTGGAGCATATGTTAAGACATTTGAATTATCAATCTTAATAGCTGTTTTCTTTTTAAGGAAATGATGAAAACAAAGAAGTGTAAGAATTGTTAGATTTGTATGAACAACATTGAGCTCTTGGCACTAACAAAATATGCTCAGAAGTTGAACAATGTGCCTATCAGTAAGAGTATGAAGACATTGCTCTAAAATATTGAGTTGTTTGTGGTTATTGGGTTTCCTGGAAAATTAATGTTTCTACCATTTGGGTATTACTGGGATTCGCATTGACTGCTTGAACTTGATAGTGCATCTGCTGAGAAATTGATGCTATCACAAATTAATATTTATCAGGATTTTTTAGGTCAAAAGATTACTTATTTGTTTTTTTTTTTGTTTTTTATCATCTTTTATCCTTTTTTTTTTCTTTTTCTTGTTGGGTGTTCAGATTCGGACGCTGGGAATGCTTAGATCCAGATTTCAATCGTTACCTGGTGCTTTTAATGCATGCTTAACCCCAGAGGAGCACAGTGAGACAGTGAAAAAGAAAGGACTGAGGGCTACATTTGCCCGCAAGTTTGAAGTGGTAGCCTGTTTTTTTGGTTCTGTCTTTTTTCCTGTTTACTGATTTATAGATTATGGGCTTAATTGTTAATGCATGAACACGTGTGATATTGTTAGTTTTTGTGATATCATTGTCTCAGATCCCATCCAGTAAAGAGAAAGAAGCTGCAAGGTTTGCTCAGTTGTGGAACAAAATAATCACAAGTTTCAGAGAGGAGGATCTTATAAGTAACAGGTGATCTTTAGTCTGAATATTGTTAAATCACTCAAGTTGATTCCTTCTTTTTCATTTAATGTGGAAAAGGAGAAAAATGAAAAAAGAGATATACATCTTTTATTTGAATGCTCAACCTGCTTCCATTTTAGGGAAATGGATCTGCTGCTTGTTCCATATTGGGCTGATCGTGATTTGGAGCTAATACAGTGGCCTCCATTTCTGCTTGCCAGCAAGGTTCACTTTTGACCATTTTGTTTGCCTTCTTAATTTAATTTATTTTAGTTGTCAATCATTCCCAAGGAAATCATCCCTTTTTGTTCTTATTTTGGAAAAGTGGTGATGTATCGGACATTTAAGCAAGGGATCAAGTGATGAGAATTTTGGTGATGTGCCTCCTTACTCATTATATTATACGGTTAGAAAATGAACACCTTAGTCAATTCACCCTTGGGTGTACTGCATTAATAATATGATGTATTAAAGTTGAGTATTTCCATCTAATGTACAAAGATAAGGTTTGGTGTGAGAGTTAGATATATTATTTTCGTTTCTTTTCCGTTACCTAGTGATAGAAATGATTGGCTGATGTTTGATTTTAACTTTTGTCTAGCTGATTTTGTTTCATCAAACAGATCCCAATAGCAGTGGATATGGCTAAAGACAGTAATGGAAAGGATAGTGAGCTGAAAAAGAGGATTAAGTCTGATGATTATATGTATTCTGCTGTCTGCGAGTGCTATGCTTCATTTCGGAACATAATTAAATTGTTAGTTCGTGGAAACCGGGAGAAAGAGTAAGCATTTGTTACTGTTTGCAATTTGACCTCAACCAGAGTTGTTCAATTCTCTTAAACTAATCTTATGTGTTTGCCAGGGTTATTGAGTACATCTTCTCCGAAGTTGACAAACATATAGGGGAGGATGATCTATTAACTGAATACAAGCTGAGTGCTCTTCCGAGTCTTTACGATCTCTTTGTTAAGCTTGTAAAATACTTGGTTGGTATTTTTGTGTTGTAGCATTACCTTTTTCCTTTAAAGATGTCGGTTGCTTACTGTTGATTTGGTGATGTGAAATTGGCGACGTTTGCAGCTAGAAAATAAGCAGGAGGACAGGGATCAAGTTGTGATTCTTTTCCAGGATATGCTGGAAGTAGTGACCCGAGATATAATGATGGAAGATCACATATCCAAGTAAAGTGTTTCTCTCTCTCTCTCTCTCTCATGCATATAATGGCACTATGTGTCATCTCTTGCGACCCGGTTGAGAGTTCTTATTTAAATGTAATTTATGTGAATAGCTTATTAGACTCGATTCATGGTGGATCGGGACCTGAAGGAATGGTCCCTCTTGATCAACAATACCAGTTGTTTGCATCAGCTGGAGCCATCAAATTTCCAATTCCTGAATCAGAAGCTTGGAAAGAGAAGGCGAAGAAACAACTGAAATGTCACTAAACTAAAACTTTTAGCATCTACACTTGTCTAACAGTTCGAATATTTCCTTTGCACAGATCAAGAGGTTGTATTTGTTGCTGACGGTGAAGGAATCTGCTATGGATGTGCCATCGAACCTTGAAGCTCGAAGGCGCATTTCCTTCTTCTCCAATTCTTTATTTATGGACATGCCTTCAGCTCCGGAATATGCTGTCTTTCTCGTGAGTCATTTTGTCCATATGATTTTGTTTCATTTTTTGTGTGGCACAAATAAATCTGTTAGAGGCACTCTGGAAAATTGGTATCGAAGGTCATGCATCTGCAGCACTACTTCGATCATTTTTGCTCTCAGCCCATCCTCATAACAATTTTGACTGTTTGAAAATAGAGATAAGCCAATCAAAAGGTGCATTGCTGTTTTCAATTGCATACTGTGCATGTGGGGATTGCTCCTGCAGTTGCTACTAGCTGCTCAGAAGGAGGATGCACCAATGCCCCAAAATAAGGGAAAAGAAGTATGCATAAATTTTAAATGATTAAATCCCATGAAAATTAGAAAACACTTTCACAAAGCATAGTACCCTGATGGCATGTAAACCTCAGATATAACATTTTCAGTTAAAGGTAGGTTTGACAAACATGCTCAGGGAAATTCCTAATGTCAGATTATTGCTCCTACTCCATTAACAACTTGCATGTTTGATATTGAGCTGTATTAGATTTTTCTGTTTTTCTGGTTATACTTAAGGATGGAGTTTATGATTTCATGAGGCTAATCATTCTTAGTTGCACATATGATGGTGCTATGTTCCTCATGTTACTCACTCTAATCTGAAAGCATCATTTTATTCTTGTTTTTGGTTGTGAATTTAACTTAGATTCTATTCCTACTTAGTGTTTTGACTCCTTATTACACGGAGGAGGTTCTCTTCTCATTGCCTGAGCTGGAAGTGCCAAATGAAGATGGTGTTTCCATACTCTTTTACTTGCAGAAAATTTTCCCAGGTTTGTGCTTCAGGTGCTACCATATACATCGTATTAATCCTTTTATATCAATCTTACAACTAAAGTCACGCAGATGAATGGAACAATTTTCTGGAGCGTGTCAAGTGTCTCAATGAAGATGAACTCAGAGGATCTGATGAATTAGAAGAACAACTACGCCTTTGGGCATCATATAGGGGCCAGACATTGACAAGAACTGGTATGTAAATACAATTCGTGGGAGGGGTTTGTAGCTCTCCTTTTCATTTTCCATATATTTTCCCTTTACCTCAGCCCTTTTCCTTTTTCTTTTCGTTCTTTTTTTTTTTTCTTTGAGGGGTGGAGTAGGTGGGTTTTTGGGTGCCTGAAATGCAAGCACTGATGATTGGGTACTTCATGAGATGTTTTATGTCAATACCATGCCTTAGGTCCAAAGAGTCCAAACCCAAATAGAACCTGTAATGGTGCTCAATTTCCTGGGCATAAATATACCTGCTAAAGAGTAGGTCATCATGGCTCACCCGAAGTAACACATGAACCTTTCATCCATCATTTTGAATGGCTCATCAACTAACTTGTAAATGTTTACTACCTGTTGATTTATGCATCAATTGACCTGTTGAATAGGTCCGCTCGTGGTTTTGTTTAGTTAGTAGTTCATGTTAGGAATTGCCATTGCTGCACTTAATTGGGTGACTCTTTCAATCATCTTGTTCACTGTGCCCAAATTTTCTTAACTGATGCATTATCTAAATTGTGTGGCAGTTAGAGGAATGATGTATTACCGCAAAGCTTTAGAACTTCAAGCCTTCCTTGATATGGCCAGGACGATGGTACCCTATCTTGTACCTTTGATTCTTTGAATGTGCAGCAACTTTTTAAAACTGCTAGTCCTTTTATATTGCAATATTAAAAGTGTTTATCGTTTGCAATTTAAACAGATTTAATGGAAGGATATAAGGCCATTGAGTTGAATGAGGATCAGATAAAGGGAGAGAGGTCACTTTGGACACAATGTCAAGCAGTTTCAGATATGAAGTTTACATATGTCGTATCTTGTCAGTTATATGGTATTCAAAAACGATCAGGCGATCCTCGTGCTCAAGATATATTGAGACTTATGACGACGTAAGATCATAAAGCTTGTAAGGCTGTTTTTCCTTGTAACTGTTGTCACCTAATCACATTTCTCTTAACAGGTATCCATCTCTTCGAGTAGCATATATAGATGAAGTTGAAGAACCAAGTAAAGACAGGTCCAAGAAGGTTAATGATAAGGTGTACTATTCGACTCTTGTGAAGGCTGCTTTGCCAAAGTCAAATTCTTCAGAGCCAGGACAGAATCTGGACCATGTAAAAAGGAAACGAAATTAAGGTGAAATGTAGGTAGTTCAAATTTTAACCACATATGAGACGTTGAATTGTATTATTGTAGCTACACCTCTGTCACTCTACCTCTGGCTACGATGCGACTCATTTGTAGTTACATCTCTACGCTAGTCAAAGAGGTACAGCTGATTGGTGAATGGCATTGGAGGCTGATTTGTTCGAGAACAGACTTCAAATCGTTTTCATTTGGATGGCAGTTTGATTTTCAATCTTGTTGATTAATATTTCTACAAGCAGTATGATATGCAGCGACTCCCGTTTGCAGGTAATCTATCGTATAAAACTTCCAGGCCCTGCTATCTTGGGTGAAGGAAAACCTGAAAACCAGAATCACGCCATTATTTTCACACGAGGAGAAGGCTTACAAACAATTGATATGAATCAGGTATAGTAATTTAATGCTCATCTGGCTTTGAGTTTCATTCTTCGCGGGTCGTGAAATGAATTTGCAATTGTAGGATAACTACATGGAAGAAGCTCTGAAAATGAGAAACTTGCTTCAAGAATTTCTAAAAAGGCATGATGTGAGACATCCGTCAATTCTTGGTTTGAGGGAACATATATTTACTGGAAGGTGGACATTATCTCTATCATTTCCTGGCTTAAATTTATCCATTCACTCTTTCTTTAATGACCAATATTCTCTACCATGTGTTGCAGTGTTTCTTCCCTTGCTTGGTTTATGTCAAACCAAGAGACGAGTTTTGTTACTATCGGTCAGAGATTGTTGGCCAACCCTCTGAAGTAAGTTTTACCATTTGCATCACCCTCCCTTCCCACACAATACAGCGTTTTTCTTTCATATTTGATACTGCAATTGACAAAATTTGTATGATGACTTTCTGATGGCTTTTGCATGTGATAAAATGTAAAAGATTGGTTTTGTAACAAAAGTAGTACTTGGTTCTGGTGATTTTTATGCTAACATTAATAATTACACGCACAGTAATCTGGTTATTTATGGTCTGTGGCACCCGTCCTGAACGTACAATCTGATTTCCTCTTTTCTAATTTGAGCACTCAGTTTGATGTAGTTATGATTATCTTTATGCATTCTTTCTTCTTTCGCCCTCTTGATTTAAACAAGTTGAAGTAAATACAGCAAGTATCATGTGCTTCCTCCTTTTCTGTACAGGGTTCGGTTTCATTATGGTCATCCGGATGTTTTTGATAGACTATTTCATCTTACTAGAGGTGGGGTGAGCAAAGCCTCCAAGGTTATCAACCTGAGTGAGGACATATTTGCTGGTATGGTCTACATACAGTAGTGTTAAGACTCTTTGAACTTTCATTATTTGATGGTAATTGCTTGACTTTAACGTAACTTTAAGTGCAGGCTTTAATTCTACACTTCGTGAAGGCAATGTAACCCATCATGAGTACATACAAGTTGGTAAAGGGAGAGATGTAGGTCTTAACCAAATTTCTCTCTGAGGCAAAAATTGCCAATGGCAATGGAGAACAAACTTTGAGTCGTGATTTATATAGGCTGGGGCATCGTTTTGACTTCTTTCGAATGCTATCATGCTATTTCACCACCATCGGTTTTTACGTCAGTACCTTGGTATGTGACATATATGCATCGAAATTTATGATTTTGAATTTCTTATGGGATTTGCTGACATTTTTGTATGCTTTTGTCAGATTACTGTGCTTACTGTGTATATATTTCTTTACGGCCGCCTCTATCTTGTTCTTAGTGGCCTTGAGAAAGGGCTTAGTAGCCAACCAGGAATTCGACAAAATAGGCCTCTTGAAGTTGCTCTTGCTTCTCAGTCGTTTGTCCAAATTGGATTTCTCATGGCTCTCCCCATGATGATGGAAATCGGATTGGAAAAAGGTTTTCGGACTGCATTAAGTGAATTTATATTGATGCAATTACAACTCGCACCGGTGTTTTTCACATTTTCACTCGGAACAAAGACGCATTATTACGGAAGGACATTACTTCATGGAGGTGCGAAATATAGGCCCACGGGCCGTGGATTTGTGGTGTTCCATGCGAAATTTGCCGATAACTATCGGCTTTACTCTCGTAGTCACTTTGTCAAGGGGCTTGAGCTAATGATATTGCTTCTTGTTTATCAAATATTTGGTCAGTCTTATAGAGGTACTGTCGCGTATATCTTAATTACTGTCTCGATGTGGTTTATGGTGGGCACGTGGCTGTTTGCTCCCTTTCTCTTCAACCCTTCTGGTTTTGAGTGGCAAAAGATAGTTGATGATTGGACGGATTGGAATAAATGGATTAGTAACCGAGGAGGTATTGGTGTCCCTCCGGAGAAAAGTTGGGAATCGTGGTGGGAAGAGGAGCAAGATCATCTTCGTCATTCAGGAAAACGTGGCATTGTTGCTGAGATTATATTGGCTCTACGGTTTTTCATTTATCAGTATGGGCTTGTATATCACTTGCACATCACAATACATCACAAAAGTGTTTTGGTACGTGAAATTCGTTTTTTGTTCTGAAAGCTTTTCTTTTCCCCTTTATATTTGATTGAGGCAGATTCTTCTGCAGTTCTTGATAAAATGCCTGTATCTATCACAGGTATATGGCATATCTTGGCTGGTGATCTTTCTGATACTTTTTGTCATGAAGGTGAGGATTATTTTTTTAATTTCTATTTTTTTTTTTGAGAAACACATTTTTACGACCTTACTGGAATTTGTGAGATGATTATACTGCATTAAATTTCCGTAACCTTTCTGTTAATCAGAAACTTTACTCGTATGATATGATGAGAATATCATATACTTCACTTTCTTTGTGTCGGAGCAATATTTGGTTGGGTGAGAATGTTTCCGATTGCTCAAGGCCCTTTATAAAATGGAAAATGTACAACATAAAAGATAAAAATAAAAAGCATGACGTGGTTAGATTGGAATTTTGATTATTTGTCTTGGTTTTGTTCTCCAGACAATATCTGTTGGACGGAGGAAATTCAGTGCAAATTTTCAGCTTGTTTTCCGGCTTATCAAGGGTTTAATCTTTGTCACATTTGTCTCTATCCTCGCCATTTTGATTGCGCTCCCCCACATGACACCACGAGATATTGTGGTCTGCATACTTGCCTTCATGCCTACTGGTTGGGGTTTACTTCAGGTCAGTGATATTCTGTCCTCTCTTATTTTTCTTTTGTCAGAAACTCTATACCCTTCTTTATAATAGGTGTGCGTATATGTGTTCGTTGCTGCTGAAGTAAGTGCCTGTTAAGATGGAAGTAGTTCCTCTTAAATCGTCTCCCATGGAAAAACTGTTAGACGGGCCCCACGATTGTCCCGGGGAAACGCTAGAATACAATTCGCATAAATGAGATGAACGGGGCTATTTATATGCCAGGACTTGATCTTTATGGGTCTTTTAATAATATTTTGGAAAAATTATCCATGAAGTTTAGTCTAGTTACAAAAAATACAGTTATCTTTCAAAATTACTAGTAACTTTCTTTAGGTATTACAAACGCCCCTCTGAGATTTGTATTTTATCTAACCCCATATTGAAGGTGCAATTTGTAAAATGGAAACAAATATCAAGACGTATTTTTAATTTTGAAAGACAACTGATATATGAACCTCAAGGGTACCTTTTGAGTCATTGTCTGTCTTCGGACTGATCATAGAGGCGGAATTTTCATGAATGACCTTTTCAAAAAGCTCAAATACTTTGAGGCCATACTAATTCTAAAAGAATTTTAAACGACCACTTGCGCCTTCTGTGTAATTATGGCTTTGAGCCTGAATTTGATAATTGAAACTTAACTGTTTTTGCAAATATCACTTGCATTGGTGTTGTGGTCACAGTGACAGTTCCATTTATGTCATATAACTCAACAAACTTGTACTTACAGATTGCACAAGCATGTAAGCCTGTTGTCCAGAAAGCTGGATTCTGGGGTTCGGTTCGAACTCTTGCACGTGGCTACGAAATCATAATGGGATTGCTTCTGTTTACTCCTGTGGCGTTTCTTGCATGGTTCCCGTTCGTGTCTGAATTCCAAACCCGAATGTTGTTCAACCAAGCGTTCAGTCGAGGTCTTCAGATTTCGCGTATTCTCGGTGGACACAGGAAAGACAGATCCTCCAGAAGCAAGGAGTAGCCTAATTTTGTAGTGCCTTACATGCAATTATTGATTATTAATGTTATGCTATTGTTATTTTCATATCGGGGGAATTTTTAAAGTACCCACTATGGATAGTGGGTACTCTTTTCTATCCATCAATATAATAAAACTCTTTTTTACCCAGTTTGACCAAAATGTCCCTCCTTTAATGTGAGGATTTTGAATTTTGAAATTAATGTAATTAATATTTTTCTTGAAAATCGTGTACACTCTCCCCTAAATACACACACTCCTATATATAAAACTGTGTACTCGTATCGCGCCAGATCGTACCATATCGTGCCAACCCTCATATATATACATATATACATATTGTGCCCAAATCGTGACATATCGTGCCTATATGGTACTTATATCGTGCCAACTTAAACATATCGTGCCAACATAAACATTTGACATAATACATATCGTGCCAACATTATAAGCATATCGTGCCACTTTTTTTTTCTTTTTGGGATGAACATATTGTGCACTTACACAAACGTGCCACTTTTTTTTTTCTTGAAATGAACATATTGTGCCGTTTTTTTTTACAGCATATCGTGCCACTTTTTTCTTTTGAGATGAACATACCGTACCACTCACATTTGCCATATATTTGCCATAAACAACATATAATAATTATTTAAACATATTGTGCCAACATATTTGCCTCAAACAACAAAAAACAATTATTTAAACATATCGTGCTCATATGAAAAAATGACTATTAATTTTGAAGAATATTTCAATAAAATTTGAAAGCATTTACAGTTTATTAAAAAAAGTTAAAAAAATTGAAGTTATTTTAAAAACAAAAAAATTGTTTAAAAATACAATAATTTGTTTAAAAACGAAAAAAAGGAATCGAAATTATTTTAAAATAAAAAATTTTAAAAAAATTAAATACAAAATTTTTCTTTAAAAAAAATATACAATTTTTTTTAAATATTTGCCATTTATTGTTATTTTGTGTAGATGAGAGTGGAGTAGAGAGAAAAAATAAAGAAAATATATTTTATATGAGAGAGAAATAAGACTCAACTTTCTTTTTGTTTTTGTATTCTAGTGTTAGGGGTATTTGGGTAAACAGGGCGTAGGTGGGGGGGGGGCTCCCCTGGTCCCAAGCACACCCCAACTTTGGGTTTGAAGGAGGAAATTTTTTTTTAGTTATATGTTTAGGCTTTGGGCTAGGGGTAAAATATTCAAGGTCCAAATAGTAAGCCCACTCCAAAACTTAAAAAAAAAAAATATTTGCCTTTCTTTCTTTCTGGACAGAGACGACCGAGACTGAAAAATTGTAAAATTCTTGAACCAAACCCTAATAAAAATCCATCCATCAAAATTGAAATATCTTCGGCGGATAAAGACCTTCAGCGACGCAAACTCTGGGTCGTCGCACGAACTCCAAGAAACAAGCAGAGAAATACCTAGGGTAGTAGCAAAGTAAAGACCGATTGATTTTTGCAAGTAATCCCTTATCCCTTTTCCTTCTCGATAATGATTCATTTTTTTTAAAAAATTATTGTTTCTTATTTTTGCAAAAAAAAAAAAATACTTAAGATTGTAGAACAGTTTGTGCGATTCTTGTGTTGATTGAAGGGTTGAAACTTGAATGGTTGATTCTTGTGCGTTGTGCGATTTTTTTGATTCGTTGCTAGAACAGTAGAAAGGGGTTGAAACTTGAATGATTGATTCTTGTGCAGTTGTGCATAGTACAATTTTTCTCATTCATTGTTATTTGCTAGAATAGTAGAACCATTGTCAGTTTGTGAGATTCTTGACTTGATTGAAGGGTTGATTGATAATTGGTTGATTATTTGTGAGATTCTTGTCTTGATTGAAGGGGTTAATTGGTAATTGGTTGATTATTTATATTGAATGAATGGGTAATGGGTTGATTGAAATCATAATTTTTTATTTAATAGTTAGGCAATTTAATAGTTAGGCAAAAATTGATCTAATAATTACGTAAAAACTAAAGTCTAATTACTAAAGTTTAATTAATTAATAGTTAGGCAAAAATTGATTTAATACTGGTTAATACATATTTTATAGATTGATTATACTTGTTAATGCTTGATTATATAATATATAGTTTGTAGTTTTTAGCAAATTAATGGTAGTGTTTTGTTTCAATGATGGTATAGATTTTCTTATGGGTTCACAACAACCATCTAGCAAAAAAGGCAAAACAACTTTGCATTCTTTTCTTCAAGCCATTCTCGTGATCAACAACACGTCCCTCCAATTGAGAATCAAGAATCTACTCCTCCAATCGAGAATCAAGAATTCACTCAATCGAAAATCAACATTCTTCTCCTCCAACTGAAAATCATGAATCTTCTCCAAATAAAAATAACCAATTTGAACGGGATCCAGGAAAAAGAAAGAGAATATGTGATGGGCCTCTTGCTAAAAGGGATGAAGTTAGACGGGCATATTTGAATGTTGGGCCTTATCAACCCAAACTTCAAAAGTATAAAGGTCGTGAATATAATAATGACAATAAATACGCCACTTCCAATATAATTGGTTTAATGAGTTCAATTGGTTAGAGTATTCTCCTACTACACATAAGTGAACATGCTTTTCCATGCTTTCTATTTGGAGAAAACTATCATGCATCCGCAACTTCGACTTTAGTGACGGAAGGATTTGATAATTGGAGAAGAGTACACCAAGGTAAGAATTGTGCATTTCTTAGTCATGTTGGTTCATCGGCTTCATCGCCTCGTAATAAGTGTGTGGCATGTATTCATTCTTTAATGAAACCATCTCAACATATTGATAAAGTAATTAATAGAATCAAGAAAGAGGAAGTTGAGAAAAAAAATTTGTTAAAGACAACGATCAAGAGTGTTTTGTACCTAACATTACAAGGTTGTGCTTTTAGAGGTCACAATGAATCAAAATTCTTTGAACCGGGAAATGTAATAGAACCGATTCATCAATGGAGAGATGAATGAAAATATAAAAATGTTGTATTAACCAATGCACCTAAGAATGCTAAATACACTTCTCCGTAAATACAAAAAGAGATTTTGGCAATCATGGCCAACAAAGTCCGTCGAGATGATTCGAGAGGAAATTGGAGAGTCTTGTTTCTCTCTTCTTGTTGATGAAGCACAAGATGAATCAAATCGAGCAAATGGCCATTATCTTAAGATTAAGAAACTCTTTAGGAATCTTGATCGAGCGATTCTTTGCAATTGGGGTGTATCTAATACTTGTTCGTAAACTCTTAAAGGTGTGATTTAAAGTTCTTTCTCAATACAATCTTCAAGTTCATAAATTGAGAGGTCAAGGGTATGATGGTGCTAGTAACATGCGCGACCAATGGGGAGGACTAGTTACGCGTTGTTTCTTAGAGATTGTCCATATGCATATTATGTCCATTGTTTTGCTCATAGTTGCAATTAACGTTGGTTTCGCAAAGAAACAAAGTGTGATCCGATTTGGGACTTCTTTTCGATATTGGATAATGTCATTAACATTGTCAAATCTTCTCCAAAACGCCATACAGAGTTGCAAGTTGCTCATAAAACAAATATTGAGAATATGTTGGCAAGTGGAGAGCGTGAATCTGGACGAGGTGCTAATCAGATGACATCTTTACAACGTTCGGGTTCTACTCGTTGGAGTTCTCATTACTTAACTGTTCGAGTATGATAGATATGTATGCCGCAACTTCTAAGGTGCTTGAGGATCTCATATCAAATACTTCCAATGCCAAAGCTCGGCGTAAATTCGTGGTGCTTACACTAATATTAAAACATTTGGTTTTGTGTTTGGCTTGCACTTAATGAGGGCAATTATGTGGATAACCGATTTTCTTTGTCAAGCATTTCAAAAGGAATCTATTGACATTTTGGCTACACTTGGATATGTTTCCACCGGAAAAACACTTCTTCAAGAGTTACGAGAACAAGGATGGGATAAACTAATTCAGGAAGTAAAAGATTTTTGCACAAAGCATAAAATCCATGTACCTGACCTAAACAACAATCTTGGTCGTGGTAAGAGGCAAATAACTCTTGAGCATCATTACCATTTTGAAGTTTTTAATAAGTGCATAGATTTTCAACTGGCAGAGTTGAACTCGAGGTTTAATGAGAAATCTGTTAGATTGCTCGAGCTTAGTATGGCGTTGGATCCAAAAAATTCTTTCGAATCATTTAATGTTGATGATATCTACAAGCTTCTGTGGAGTTTTATCCGGGTGATTTTGATCAACAAGAAAGACATGCTTTGACGAGTGAATTGCAATATTATAAAGTTCACGTGGTTCTAAATCCCGAATTTCAAGTGCTTACCCTTGCAAAATTGTGTGAGAAGCTGGTGGAAACAAGAAGGTCGACGACTACAAAATGATAACTAGATTGATTCGCCTTCAGGTTAACTTTACCGTGTCGACGGCTACAACCGAGAGGTCATTTTCAAAGAATGAAATATGTGAAGACCGCATTCGCAACAAAATGGATGATGAGTTTCTTGGTGATAGTTTGACAATTTATATTGAAAGAGAGCTTGTTAGGAAAATAGATATAGATTCTCTTATTGATGAATTTGCTAAAGTAAAAATCGTAGGTTTAACTTACATTTTAGCTTTGTCTGGATTTTGGATTATCGAACATTTTTATCGTAATGTGCTTGATGGTGTGTTCTTTTTTTTTCTTGTTAATATAATTATATAAAGGGTTTCAATTTTTGGCCTGCCAGGGGTAGTCGGTATCCCGGCTACGCCCGCAGGTAAAAGAACCATAAAAATGGGTAGAAAACTTAGTTTTTTATCTCCTGTTACAAAAGTTTTTGTCTTATCCAAAATGGGTATTTCCAACAATTTGCTCTTTCATATATGGTTATCCATTGTAATCCTGTTGTTTGGATCCTTGTAATTATGTTATGCTTGCATGGGGCAACGTTTTTTGGGCTGCAAATGTAATTAAATTATGAAACTTCTCTCCTGAAAGTCTAGGGGTGTACGTTCGGTCCAGCTGAACCAAATATAACTGAAATTTCTGATTGATTTTTTTTTTGACGACCCAGAGTATACCCACACCAGCCGCACACTTCCTTCGGACTATGGGACATCCGTCCTTTCCAGGAATGGTCCTAAACTCTGGGGGAGGAGGGACAAACTCCAACCCCTCACTCCGCGATAGTCAAGGTTTGAACCCAAGATCTTGAAGTGCAAGTGCAACCTCAAGGCCATTGGGCCAACCTTTGGGAGTAAATTTCGGATTGATTTTGATAACCAAATTTTTGGGTATTTTGGTTCTTTTTATTTATTAACTGAATTATTTTTAAGGAAATAGAAAGTTAGATAAATAAATTATATATTAATAAATACACTTTTTGTTGTTTTTTCGTGTTTGGTGTGAAAAAAATATATAAAAATAGTTTAGAAATGAAAAATGAGTATAAAACAAAACATAATGTAAAAATAGTATATATAATTACAATTTGGTTTACATAATGTGATAATCATTGGTCACGTTTTGATTTCTTTTGAAAAGTAAATTTTCAAATTTTTGCTATTTGAAATTAAGAGTGTAAATGAATCAAATGGAACCAACCATAATATTGTTCAAAATTAGTTGAATTATTATCATAATTTAAAAAATTGTGTTTGAAATTGGTTTGATAATTAATTAAATCGAGCTTAAATGAGTTTTAGTTAAGTCGAAAATGAATCGAGCTCGAGTAGCTTGATATTTACATATATTATATTATTGTTTTACTAATCGAGGCAATTCGAATCGAACCTTATATTTTATCGAACGAAAATATGAGTTCAGGTTTAGTTTACAATGTTAACAAATCGAGCTTATATGAGTTTTTGACGATTGATCTGGTCAATATCGAGTAGTTTTTGTTCGTTTCTCAGCCCTATTTGAAACACAATTATTACATATAATTCAAAATGGGTGTCTCATAACTAGCATAATTATTACACAGAGTTGAAGGTAACTTTCTGTTGTACCCGGTCTGACGTGTACATACAAAAATGAACGTAGTCAAAAGAGCCAGTCAACTAGGTACATATGCCAGACCTGATGTCCAAAGCTAAGAGCCCACCAAGTATGTGACCATAAAACGTCCTATTTGATAAAACCCTAAAGAAAGTCAGGTCCTAATGAAATCGGATGCCATAAGTTAATACCAATCACATTCAACACTCGATCCCTTCTTATGAATGATTATACCTATACCTAGTGGAACTACATTTATAAAATTTATCTCTTATATGAACGCCCTCAATTATAATTGAAAGACGGTTGGATAATCTTTATATTCAAAGCATTTAAAATAACATTCATTGTCTCAAACTAAATAAATATATATGAGACCTACTCTAGTCGTCTAAAGCAATTTGGTCGTATTTCTGTTCTTTTTATCTTGTTTGAATTTGAATCCAATACACATAGACCGTTAATCCACAAAACCATTTTCTTTGTTTGACACGTGGACGTCTAACAATTTATATTTGTTTTCATTTCCTAAATCGTTATTCTCCTTGGAAAACAAAAAAAATGTTTGCCACTTATAAATCATGCAATAATAGTATTTATAATAACATGTTTGCCACTTATAAATCATGCAATAATAGTATTTTTATGTTATTATAATTATAATATTACTATACTATAGTATGAACAAGACATTATGATGAAACAATGACCTTTCATTAATAGCAATTTAAGGGAACTTATGGCCTTGTTTGTTTATGTTTCCAACACCACATTTCCAATTTCCAACTATTCATAGAAATGGAATCATGTTTGTTTCTAAAATTTCCAATGGAAATCATCATTTCCACTTTCCACTTTTCACATAAAACATCATCTCAAACCTACAATTTCAATTCTCAACCCTATACACTACCCTACATCACTTATCAATCAATATTCTTATTTTTTAACCCAAATATATATGTGGGACCCTCCATTACCAACTTTATCTACTTAAAATACTATTATATATATCTAATGGGACCCACTAGCCTACAATCTTACAAATATAATATTATATATTCAATTAAAATATTCAACCACTATCAATTTTTCAAATTATTATATACATAAAATACTATTTCAAAATTACTTAACCAAACATAATCTCATTTCCAAACCTACATAAAACTCATTCTCATTCACTCATCCAAACATAATTCCAGTTTTCACACGAAAACCAATAAATTCTGAAAATTCATTTTCCAACACTAGAAACTAGAAATAGTCCATGGAAACATAACCATACAAGGCATATATTTTTCCACACACCCATTATCTGAATTTCTTCCCCGTGTTCTGCCCCCACTTTGGAAATTTTCAAAACTACCCATCCGCGTTCAAGATTCCAATTCCCTCCGGTCTGAATTAAAATCGTTACCTCATATTTGACAAAGAATGTAAACGCGTCACACTCTCTTTTCCCATACTCGTTTCCAAAACACGTTTTTAACTGTAAAGGGAACTGGAGCGGCTTTGTGCTGGTAAACCCGGTTCCCCATCATCCTAGATCCGAGCTCCATCCCCCCAATCTTCCTCTTATTGCTATAGCTTTATTACAAACTTTTCGTTATTGTCTTGACCATTTTTGAAAAAGAAACGATCAATTTTGTCCCGAGTCTTGACTCTTCAAATTTCTAGGGTTTATAAACCCTTCCTCGTGAAATTTACGCATTTGTGTCTGTAAGAATATAGAAGCGAGTGATTGTTGACGTTTCGGAGAACTTCCGCAAGATCTCCTGCCCGGTGAGCCAGATTTCCTTTTTTATTTTTATTTTTATTCTTGTTTCTCGATGTGCTTATGCGCATGCATTCGGTTTGCTTGGCATTCGTTTATGTTGACTGTTGTCCTGCTTTCTTGATTACTTGGGTCATAAGTGTATTTTTTTGTTTATTCTTGTGTTAATGTGCTAACATTCGTTTTTTTTTTTTTCCTTTTTCCTGTTTCTTTGGTATATTCGTTTCCTGTTTTCTTTATTATTTGTTTAGAGTGTGGATTAATCCATGTTTGGTTGATTCAATGAATAGCTGGGGAAATTGATTTAGCAGCGTAAGTGGATAACTTTTCTGTTCCAATTTAGCAAGTGGATAGTCTTTCCTTATTAATGTTTTAATGTTTTCAGGATGAAATGCCGATTTTTCTTGTCAATTCTTGTGTGTGCATTTGTGGTTGATTTAGTTTAATTACTCTATATCATAAACTAGAAGTTGCTGAACCTATTTTTGTTTTTGCGCCTTGGAATAGTTACGATGAGTTTTGACTCCTATTATAAGTTGTATTCACTATTAAGACTGGGAAATTTTACAGTACATTTGAGTCCTATTATTACTTGTATTTCACTTTTAGTAATTATGTCTTTGGCACTATAAATTCTTAATCCAGCACTGAAATTTCTCTATGATAACTCTCCTTAACAAGTCAACTTTCTTTAAAGAGCGATTTGACTTTTGGTGCCAATGATTTTATAGGAACCTTTTGTGCATGCTTGAAATGAGGTTAATTTTGGACTGGTAACCATTTTATTATTTGGAATGATCAATTTCATTATTTTAAACCTTT
>JABTTQ020000736.1:0-171017 GCA_016081115.2 Rehmannia glutinosa
ACAAAAATTCTGAATCCATCAGTTTTTTTGACAAAACTTTGATGAACAGGATTCATCTACACATCATCAAAGTTATAAAAGTGTTTATCACGATACACCTCGACTCCGATCAGGGATCAGCCATCTGGCACGAGCAGGCAACCAAAACCCCGGTTTGTATCCCGAATATCGAATCAAAAAGTACTCCCCGGGATGGTTTTACGACAGGGGCGATCCGCTGTTTCGACACGTGTTTCACTTAGCCAGAAGCTCCTTCACCGGGCCACACCAGTCCCAATTATCACACATGTTTCTTTAGACAGGAACGCCAACTTTGCTAACGCTGGTAGCACTGGTGGGGCCTGAGCCATGTCTACGATTCGCATTCGCCGCCTAGTGGGACTGGTTTGGAGCCGAACGCACCTAAAATTGCCAGCCGCTGAGATGGATGGAGATTCGGGTTGAGAGTGGAGTGAGCGATGATGGACCCGAGATTAAAGGAAAGGATACCTGGAGAGCTTTCGTCTGTTCGTGATTTTGCAATTTTAAGACCAATTGGTGTGATATGACAAAAAAATGTTTTTTGTGTGGCTATTGACCAATTTGTCTTGATTTTTGATGTACATAGGTCTGGCTATCGTTATCTTGTGTCATTCTTATTCGAGTCATAGAGTTGGTAGTTATTTGTTGTAGTTGAGCTAAACATGGTTTTATTGGCAGTGGCTCTATTATCTTTCTGTGTTCAAATGGTGGTTCATTTTTAGGTATAGGTGCTTTGGTATTTAGTTATAATTCATGTATGCTGGTAAACGAATCACTGTAATCCTAAGAGCGTTTACGCTTGGATTAACAAGAATCAATGATCGCTGGCAAGCCAGACCAACTATCAGAAAATTTTTAATAGTGTGGTAGAGAGGGGCAGATCAATTAATTTATGTAAATTTATTTAAAAAAGAATTTTTAGTATTAAATATTTACTTTTTATCGATTTATCCTTATAAGTTAGATGTCTACCTCTGCCTAATGTGGTATATTATATAATGGCTGTGCTTTTGGCTTAAGAATCATTGTTTGGGGACTCCCAACTACTTAAATGTTTAAATTTTCCTTAACTTTTGATCCATCAACAAATTGAAATCTTATCTACATTATCCGCTCTGATTAATTAATTCTCCATACATATTCAATTCCAAACTTAACATAGGACACATATGCACACTTAATTCAACAAATGTTAGTCCAAATATTGGATTATACAAGGTCATTTTGAAATCCAGATCGACCGGATCGCTAATTCAACTCTTGCTTAACCTAATCCGCCACGCCGGGTCGTTATATTAAAAATTAGGCATAAAAAATTTATCACACTCCAATCAAAACCAATAAAAACCCAGAAAACGGTTACTCCATCAACCCGGTTCAAATTTAAATTTAAATTTGCTTTGTTTTATTACAAAAATTGAAGGGGAAAATATTTGCAAATTTTAATTATAACTTCTCCTTATATTCGATTTACATATATATTTCAATATTATAATTTATTAAATTAGTTTTTGTTTTTATTTGTATTTTTTTATTACATTTGTAATGTGTTTATTTTTATTGTATGCTAATAAGTATTTGCATGTTCTTAATTTTTCGAGTATCTGCTTAACCGACAATTAACATCCAATAAACAATTATTATCTTTATTTTCGATATCCACAGTTCTAGCCAAAGATTGACAATAGGTTTGTTGATTCTTCTCCATGGTTGACTTGGTTTACTATTTTTCTAGAAATTACAACCAATTGAGTATACGATAACTACTGAGACAATTCCCCTCAAAAAGGAAAAATTGGGACATAATAACCTTTTTCTCTGTGTAATTAAATATTATAAATGTCTATAATTATCTCTGGGTGAATATTGCACATACAAATTAATTTAAATAGTCTAACTTTGTATTAAAATAAAAAAAAATTAAAATTGATTTTTGAACAGAACATTTATTGTGGGCGACCCACATCCTTAATAACTTCTAAGTGGGGTCAGGTTCATTTTCAGGATTTTGACTGGACTCGATTAAAATGTGTCCGCAACATACAAAATAGATCTGGAACCAATAAATACGACACAATCGAGGGTTCACATTCTCCCAAGATAACGCATTCTCATTGGCTAAATGTAGCATCCACGGATCGTATATTCTAATCATCACCAATGTAGACCCTCGATTTTCCATTCAATCCAACGGCGTACAGCCTTCCCCATTTCCCAAAGAAAATTTCAAATCCCCCAAAATTTTCACCCTTCCGCTTACACAGATTTCCAAATCCTATATAAATTTCCACCCAAATCCCCAATTCCATACAGCCATCAATAATCCATAAAACAATTTGCTATTCAAGATATAATTTAGAATCACAAACCAGAAAATCATCAACTAAATGGCACGTACAAAGCAGAGATTTATGAGAAATCCACCGGAGGAAAGGCACCCTGAAAGCAGCTGGCAACCAAGGCGGCGAGGAAATCCGCTCCCGCCACCGGAGGAGTCAAAAGCTCCCACCGCTCTGCCCCGGAACTGTGGCTCTCGAGAGATCCGAAAAACGAAGAGCACTGAGCTGTTGATCAGGAAGTTACCATTTTAAAGGCTTTGTGAGGAGATTGCTCAGGATTTCAAGACTGATCTGCTTCAGAGCTCCTGCTGCTCGGAGCCAGGAGGCGGCTGAGGCTTATCTGGTGGGGTCTGTTTGAGGATACTAATCTGTGCCATTCATGCCAAGAGGTCATTGATTATGCCTAAGGATATCCAATTGGCTAGGAGAATTAGAGGCGAGAGGGTCATGGTCCGGTCCAATGGTTTGAAACTTGGTCTACATGTTCATCCTTTGTATGCAGTTTATGGATATTTCATTCCTAATTTTGTGAAATTAGGGAATTAGGTTTTAATATTTGTTAATAAAATTGGCATGAGGTTGTGGTTGACTGTAGTGGATCTAGGATTTTGTACTTGTTGAATGTAAAATTTATCTGAATTTGGAAAATTTATGTTCTTTGGTCCCAAACAATAGTGTGTTGTTGTCTTCTATTTATCTTTTACAGTTTTACTAGTCAAAAATATTTCTGAATGGGTTTGGTTACAAATTTTAGTCAAAAATATTTGATTACTTATTTATTTCTTGTTTTGCATTTATACTGCTTTGTTCTTTATTGTAATGATACCAGTTTTGGTTAATTTCAAATATACAAATCCAACTTCTGACTGTGATTATGTCGACTGCTTATTTGATGGTATACTTAATAACGCCATTTGTGGTAGGTATAGAATTTTACAAGATTTTTTGGTTATTAGTTGAATTATTTTCTGAAAAACAAATGTGTACTTTTCATGGCATTTGCACTCCAGAAAGTGGGGTCATGAGAAAAAGCAAGTTCAACTATCATTAACTTGATTCTTGTTCTAAACCTTGCTCTGTTTCACAAGTCACCTTCATTTAGCTTATTCCTGATATTGGAAATTATAAGATTTGATTAGCTTTTTGTGTATATGCCACATCTTAAAAAATTCGGTGGCGAAGGGAAGTAATTGTTTGATGTGACAAGAATCCTATGGCCCAAACATCAAATTTGACAAGCTAATCTAATACTGTACGTAGAGTTTTAATTCTGGCCCAACCCGATAAAAGCACCGGTTGGGCTCCAGATTCCAAGCTTTAACAATACCGGATCACTTACTGGGTCCGAAGCTTTTCAACGATGCATGCCTCGTCGGCTTACGCTTTTGAAATTATAGGTTCGACATTATTTTTTTACCGCCCAATCTTCATTCGCTCATCCGGGCCGAGTTTTTATTGTATGTATAGTAGTCGATTAAAGAGAAAATTGGATTGGGTCGAAATTCCATTAGACCACTTTATTCAGTCAAGCTCACCCATACTATGAAAAATTGGTTTGACTGGGCCGACTGATTTTTCGACTAAATGAGTCATGAATAGCTCAATCGGCCAATTCCTTTGAGACCTCTAAGAATAACCATAAAAAAAAACACGAATAATTAGATGAAATGTAAGGACAATAGAACGTCCTGTGATTTGAATTATAGAACAACAAACATTGTATGTGTAAACTATAAAGATAGTAAACTCCAAAAAGCATAACTACACTAATTATAACTCATAATTATATGTTTCCAACATTTACAATATGGTTAATTGATAGTGATCATCTCTTTGGTCAAATGAAAGAGATGCAGCTACAAATAAGTATGTAAGAAAACCAAAAAGAAGAGAAAAAAAGATAAGAAAAGAGAGGCAATCAAAAAAAAAGAGTCATAATAATAAAGCAATAATTGGAAACAAAAACGAAATAGCTTTAATGCCATATGAGTCCTCCATATTGACGATCTTCCACCACATGTCCATGCTAAAGTGGACCTGGCCTGATGAGGAATGCGTGTCCGGACTTCCAGGGAGACGCGTTTCTCCGCCGAATTAGTCATCGATGAAAAATTGACGACATACGCATGTGAACCACTTCGGCTTGTGCAAGAGCCGCCTGAGCTTGTAGCACATCTATCTCGTTGTTTGTAAAAAGATGAGATAGCTCCTACACAACCGCAGACATTAATCGGATCTCGTATCTTGCATTCGCTTCATACCATGGAGCCACCCGCGCGCTCGATGCTCGGGCAATTCCTAGAAAGTTGCGACTTTCGATTATATACGAATCAAATTTTGTTAAAATTGTCCCATCTACTTTCCGTAAGAATTGCATAGTTACGGCTCGCTTTGGATCTCGTTAAATGCTACTTTCGTGACTCGTGTTTTGAACACCGTGATTGAATACTACATGTAATAATAACATCGCCTTAAATGGCATTCACTTGTATTGAAACATACAAGAAACAATGCTTGGAATAGAAGACCCCAACCGCCACGCTACCCTTTTCTATATCAATTATACTACGTACTAGACAATATACATGTTAATCATCGGGGTTTCAGTATAAAACTTAGGTTGATGAGAGGATCTGAGAGAACACTTCAAACGACCAAAATCAGATAATTTGAACCAACATATGACTTCAAAATTGCACAACATAGAATTTAAGCCGATTTGTAATCTATTTTATGATGCCTCTTTCTTCCTTACGACCGTAAGTATTTATGAAATAACACCAATGAGAAGAACAAAGTATGCTAAGAGACCATCATGGCCTAACCTCAGACACTCTAAGATTCGTCTTATCGGCATAAACTCAATGAATTATATTAATGGATTCAACCATCGAACGATCCAAACGCTTCCTGAGAAAAAGAAATCTTCTCAAATGGTCCATGAGAAGCATCCTTTAGCATAGAACAAGAACAATAATTCTCAAATGGTCCTTTCAAAAAATGTACTAAGTAGCATAGAAGGATTTGAGATTATACTTTTGAAAAAGGTAATATCGGCCGTGGTCTAAAGAAGCCTTTATTTTCCATGAATTGCTCTACTGTCCCTCTTCACTCCTACACACGACTTTAATAGTGCCCAAAAATCATTTATTGCTCCTAATAGAACTGGTTTATAAGTATGTGTTAAAGCACTTAAAAACCTTGAATACGATTTCAAATCACGCCAAAAATAATCTGCTGTAATTTGAATTTTTACTTAACATATAATATTAAGTATATTTTGTGTTGGGGGGTTTAAATTGTTTTTTCTTTTCTTACCATAAAAAGTAAGGGTTAATTACAAAAGTACCTTCCGTATTTAACCTAATTACAAAAAGCTTAGCTAACTTTCAAAGTATCCCGCTCATATTTATAAAAATGTTTCAATTTACTTTAATTTTAAGATCAATCAAACTCATGGCCTCAGAATTTTAAAAGTAATGAGTTTTTTTGTAATTAAATAATATTAGGGTACTTTTGTAATTAACCTTAAAATGTAATGCATTCGCCATTCAAATAGTAAATGAAGCCATGAAGGACAATATATTTAACCAATGTTGTAAAAAGCTGCCAGACGCTAGTTGGAGGGCAGACTGGGGTCCGCGTTGCCTATGCAAAGTCTTAGTGGGCTGGGGACGATCCTGGACGGACAGTATTTATCTAATCGGGCAAAAAAATGTAGACGACAAGCTGAAAGTCTAGCGCCTGTGTGAGTAATTAATCCAGTTAGATTTGCACTTTACAAACAAAGGATTTAACTTGATGATGAACGGAGAGCGACATGAATGATAAAAATTATTTGCCATTAAATTTTTAAAATATAAAATTACTAACAAAAGAAAAATCTAATTCTTGTTGATGTTTGACAAAAAAAAAATATATGGAAAGATTTGCACGTTAAAACGACGTGTCAGATTAGCATCCCATTAATAGAAGTCACCACTATGTCTTGTTTAGGTAAAGAAAATAAAAAATAATTAAATAATGCAGCACTAGTAAAAAAGTAAAAGTTAGAACCAAAAAATTCAAAAAGAAAGAAAGAAAAAATATCAAGTTCCTCACATAATATTTTAATACTGTAAAAACTTCAATAATTTTCCACGTGTACTGTTGATGAATTGATGTCTCCACTCCACTCCATTGTTATGTTTCACCATCAATCACTTCTCTTGATTTAAATTTAATAGTTTATTTATATATACTATTATAGTATATATAAATTTACTTAAATCCTTCCAAATATGTATATTGCTTTCATTTCTTGTCAAATTAAAGGAAATGATGATATTGAAAACCTAGAGATTATGTATAACATCACCCAAAAAAAAAAGAAAGTTTTCTTCTGAAAAAAAAAAATCTCTAATCGATATGGGCCCATATATGTTTGTTTTGTATAGAAAATCAAGAAAGGAAATTATATCCCTTAATAAATAAATAATCACGTTAGCTACTTAGCTATTTGTTTTTTTTTCTTAGTTGCACTAAGGGAGTGTTTGCTAGTACTTGTGCTTTTGAGGAAACGATTTATTGACGCTTAGTAGTTGAAAATTAGAAATTAACTTTTATTTGCAAATGAAAACTAAAAATTAATTAAAATAAAGAAAACATTAGGGTGGATATAATGGCATAGCTAAAAATTATTATGGGGTAATGATAATGAAATTATGATGCATAAAAAACTAAAAAATATATATATAAATATCAACCTAATTTTTTTAAGAAAATTTACATTGTAAATAAAAAAATATTTAAAAGGGGTTTCAGTTGAATTGGCCCCATACCTCCGCCATTGGGTGGATAAATTATAAAATTAGTATTTTATTTGTGCTTATAAGTCAAACCATAATAGAATTAGATATCTATATGACTATATCACACTCATGTGCTTTTTAGACTTTGATTAAATACAATAAAATTAGAAACAAAAACTAATATTTACAACTACTAAAACCATGATTTTTTCGAGCTTTAAGTTAAGAATCACTTTTCATTAGTGTTTGTGGACACTCCTGATACCCAGTCCATGTTGTTTAGCATTTCAATCACTAATCAATACACAAATTTTCCAATATATCATATCAAATTCCTATTAGCCCGATCACCCCCAAAACTTCCGTCAGTAGTCAACACTACAAACATATCCTCGAACATGCATCATTTTAAGTTGTAGTCACGAGAGTCCCGAAAATTTGGGACTAAAAAGTTTCTTTTTGATACGGATAAGTTTTATGTTCCACACGACTAATCATTGCAGAAACATCCGTGCGATCTCAGATTCCAATATATCATATCAAATTCCTATTAGTCCGATCACCCCCAAAACTTCCACGTTAGGGCCAACACTAAGCAAACATATCCAGAACATGCATCATTTTAAGTTGTAGTCAATGAGAGTCCGAAAAATTGGGACTAAAAGTTTCTTTTGAATCGGCGCGCTTCACGTTCTACACGACTAATTACCGAAAAGAACATCCCCTGTGATCTCGTGAAACCCGCCTTTTTGCATGTGAATCGCAAAAATACACACAAAGCCCTGCGAATTTACTAAAAAAGATTATTAGAGTAGCTATTTGTGGAGAGAGAGAGAGAGAGAGCACAAAGTACCTGAAGCATCTTGTTGACATTGCCAGCACCAAAGACCTTATGCACACTCGCAAACCAGGCCTCCGCTGAAAATACGGCAAGAACACGCATCCGGCCGACATCTCCGCGGAGAAGCTTGTGACGCTGCGCACGAAGCGACGCTACGCCGCCGTGTTTTCTACTTTTCCTTCATTCCTATATATCTATTGCTTTCAATTTCTATATTTATTCATCTATCTACGTATGTATAACTTACCTAGACTTCAACATGGATATTAATTTTCTTTTCTTTGTTCCTTTTGTTTTTTTGCTTGTCAGGGAAGAGAGGGGTTGGGGATGTCATATATAGAAATTTGATTAACTGATGAAGAGATGCTATAAAATCTTGCTAGGTCCTACCATGGAAGCTGTCTTATATATTTTGCTTAGAAAGTGTTCGTTAAATACACAACAAACAAATAAAAAGGGGCATTACAAAACGCCCCCAAAGTTTGTGCTAATTATAAAAAAGAGAAATTACATCAGAACTACTGTAGACGGAGGTTAAAATCAAACTGCCTGGCCCAACCAGGCCCGAATATCGCCGACTGCCAGGCTATCCGAACATTTTGTGCATAGAATATATATAAGGGTTGACCGACCAAGTATTTTTCTCAAGTCGACTGCACCTGACCGATCCGATCCGACTTTGTAGTGCTCGATGGAATCCGGCCGCTTCCCGCCTAACCCATTAAGAATTTCTAACTTATCATTCGTAGCTTCTTTATAATGATTTTTGAAGAATATAAACTATTTTCGCTTAACAATACGAAACTATATAATTTTTTACTTTCTCCTATATAGACGAGATTTTACACGTTTCACATAATAATGATAATAATTTATTATGATCATATTACAAAAAAACCAAGAAGTGTTTGAAAATTACAAAACCCCCAATACATGGCTTTAACTGCGGTCTTAAATTTAAGGATATTTGTAAAAAGTATCAAATCTAAAGGAGGTTTTTGTAATTTCCAATTTTTTTCAATTAACATGAATTTAGGGGTGCTTTGCAATTATCGCTAATAAAAAAATAATGACAAGATGTCGTGCACAGAAAGGAGATTTGTTTTTATATGTTCATAGTAATTTGTATTTTAATATTATATTGCAACAAGCTACATAATTCGAAATGTGTCTTTCTATCGTTTCATGATTAATAGCGGCACACTGAATAATCAGTCTATAGTTAATTATCAATAATAATGATAAGTTAAATTTTTTAATTTTCTGTTATTAATATTACATACCTATTTTTAATGTAATTTGTATCATATATGTTAAACTCCTTGATTTTTATAACTAATAATCAATATTATTTTTAGTTATCTAATTACGTGTTTGTTTAATTTTTATAGAATTTTGAAGACTTTTATGTACACAAGTATATATTGTACTGTTACATTTTGAACCCAACTAACTCTAGCCGAATCCGCAGTTATAGGCAGTCCACAACAAATAAATAAAAGGTAATTACAAATGCCCCCTAATGTTTAGCATCATTTAAAAGAGAAATTATACCAAATCTAGCTACTGTATCCAAAGAATCTCTATGAGTAGAACTTGAATTCTGCACGATCCGTAGGGTCGTCCGACCGGCCCAATAGCAGGTTGGTCTAGTTCTAGTTTTTCAGGTTCGAAAAATATCGATCTCTTAAAGCCCGACTGATTATCAAAACCGGATCGCACCAGTTTTTATGTATATTTACGCGTATGGTCAAGCCTAAAAATTAGAGACTAATCACTCACAGCCTGACCACCCCATCCACTTTCTTCCTCGCAAAGGCTTCTGGCCCGGCCCAATCCGCTTGACAAACTCTACATAATAAAGACGTTAAAAGAATTTTTCTTATATATGAAAGACACTATTCAATATGATTTGTTTTATCCAAAGTTTTTACATTTTGCAATATAAACTATTTTTTGTCTATATAATTTTTTGTATTTTCTCCTACATGGACAATTTTACACGTTTTTCACAAAATGATCGATAATAATTCATTATGATCATATTAAAAACCAAGTATCTCAAAATTACGAAACCTGGTATGTGGTTTAATTAAGTACTGTAAAATTCTATGATAATCCAGATAGCATCAAATCTAAAGGAGATTTTGTAATTTCCGATTTTTTTGTTTTTTGTTCATAATCAACATGAAATTTAGGTTTTTTTTTTTTGTAATTATCAGCATAAAAATAATGACAAGATGCCGTGCAATAGAAATATGATTTGTTTTATATATAAACTATAATAATTTGTATTTAATATTATATTGCGAACAGTTTCTAGAATTGAAATGTGTCTTTCTATCTTTTCATGATTAATAGCGGCACAACTGAATAATTCTAGTGTATAGTTAATTATCAATAATAATGATGTTAAATTTAATTTCTTAGACTATAGAACTGTTTCAATATATATGATACAAATTGGTATTAAATAGAGTATGTAATATTTTTGGAGGAAAGAGATAGAGTATGTAATATTAATAAATAAAATATATAATATTATTTTTTAGTTATATAATTACGTGTTTGTTTAATTTTATATAGAATTTTGAAGCAGTTACGTATTGCTATATATTGTTACATTTTGAAACCTAACTAACTTTTTTAAGCTGAATCCGGCAAAGTTATAGGCAGTCCACTTTACCCTTGGAGATATGAAACTAGTGAAACAATTGAAAAGTACATAATGGAGAATTTATACGGTCGATACATTGTCATTGCATTCTCAATACTTAGTAGCAGAGCATTTTAAGCCCACAGCGATGTGAGTAATAATACTTAATCCTATAAACAAGGTCAATTTCCTTTCGATTAATCAAATCTCAAAACATCTCACAAGTGAGATATTAAATCACACGCCTCATATAATCGCTTCCGATACCACAAGAATTTATGACTTAAGAGACGCGGCATCATTGCCACGTAAATATATTCAATACGAGAGAGCTCGTTCACTCAAGTCAAGCTTCTATCCTAAAACCAATCGCAAAAAGGACGCAAGAAATAGCTTCAATTTGCTTAAAAAGGCTCACTTTCTCTAATTAATCAACGCGACAACTTATCGTCGACATATTTCAAGAAATACATCAAACTAAATACAGACCCTAAAGTTTAATATTTTACATGTGTGGCATGCTATACTACCTAATTAAAGGTTATACACAAACCAATCAATAATTAGTGGTCCTTATTAAAAACTGTATATAACTTATATCTTCCTACACAAGCTTTCCAAATATTTTACTAAGTTGCTTTTTCATGTACAAAGTTTTAATTCTTGTTATACAGTTGTTAGATCTTGCCTGAAGACTTCCTACACATTGAGACATGGGGTACCATCATGAGTTTAGGCAAAATTAATTTAATAAGTCTAATATTAACTGTTCTTATAAGCCTAGCCATATACCGTGAGATGCCTCAGTATTTTATAGCTTCTTATATGTTTCACCAATTGATTTTATAGAATTTTCTGTAATCTCACAGATTAAGACTCAGGATTCCCTAAGATTTTGCTTGGTTGATTTGACTGATTATTAATTAATTACACTAGGTATAACAGTGTCAAACAGAAGATGATAATAATTACAAATTAGTTCAAAGGTTAATTAATTTTGGGGATATATAAAAAGCAAGCTAATTAGCTATTAATATCACTAACTGCAAAATTACCGCGGCCATCACACTACAAGAAAACTGCTTACCTATATATATAGAAAAAATATGGTGGGTAAGTATTAAGATAATTGCAAAGTATAAAATTATTGTAAGTAAAATATTTAATTTATAGAATCCAAAATCGTTGGTAAATACTAATAGTACTATTTATGGTGTAATTTTAAAATTATCGTGTAATTTGTCGGTATAATTTAAAGAAAATAAGGCTTTTATTTTGTACTCAAATTTATGGAAAAAATCATTCCTAATGTTAAAATTCTATCGATAAACCGAAATTTTCTGTAGAGATTAGTTCTTATAGAAGTGATTATCTATAATTTGTTTGTTCTTTAGAAAATTATTAATTAATTGTCATATCTATAATGTAATAACACAATTAAATATAATAAATATTTTACTCACAAAAATTTTTTGGTTGAAGATGGAAAAGGAACATATCTACCAAAACACATACTCAAAACTTTCTAATATGTATTATTTCTCTGTCAAAAAAATATTTATATTATTTCATAAAGTATCATAAAATAAGTGATTAAATTTTACTTGTAAACATATACATTTTTAATACACAATAGAGTTAATCTCGGTATATTTTTATTTTTTTATATTAGGATTTAGTAAAAATATTTCAAACAATTAAATGCTAAAACTATATAAATAAAATTATAAAACAAAAATAGGCTCCGAAATTCCTTTGAAATATTTAAAATCCAATTCAGATCCTTTTATCTTGATTATTGCTTCATTTTCATTTTCCACGTTACGCATTATATGACGGCGGTGGATGACAAGTTGACGACGTATTTACACACGCATTGGTTCACATAGTTCAAGAGAATTGATGATCTTACTGTGATATTAAAATCACACTAAACAAAACCACAATGATCAAAAGTACAAAAACAAAGTCATTTTCACATCGTCGATTTTTTTCTACATTATATGTCATTCGACAAAGATGGATTGTCTATATTTTCACTAATTATAATATTTCAAAAGAAAAAGAAAAGCTGAATCTGGACAGATACAAGGGAAATTCGGCACCTGATAAGCAATTATAGACAAGAAATCTTATTTATTTAATTTGCAGGGGTCAATTAAGAATCTGATCAATTGATCAATATCAGCTGTAACATTGGGAATTCTTGATGCTAGTTGTGTAAAATATTGAATGATTTTTTTTTCTTTCACATGGCTAATTAATATTTACTTACTATTAGTTTAGGTGTGGAAAGATAATATAAAATTTTAATATCTAATCTGTTTCAACATAGTAAGTGAAAAGATAATATAATAAGAACACTTAATTTGAATCAATAATATTTCACTTACGATCAAATCTGAGTCACAATTATCAAAATAAGAAAATAAAATAATGAATTATATAATACATAAGTGTGAACAACCATACAACCTAATTTGATTTTATATAAGCACAAATACTGAATTAATACAAGAATCATAGAATACCTCGATGTTTAATTCAATAATCAATCCGTTAAAAAGCATAACAAATCAAGTATTTGCCGAATTAAACTTCTACCATAATAAAACTCACTATTGAAAATTAATCTTAAAAGATAATAAATAAAATGAATTTCATCATTAGTTATCATGTACGGATCACTATAGCTTTTCTTAGTCGTTTGCCAACTTTGCATAACTATTTAAAATAAGATAACGTGTTTCCACGTCTCCTAGACTCACAATATTTTTTTATATTTTATGAAGTGATTTCAGGTATTTGTGGATTCTTCTATTTTTATTTTTATTTTTTCCTTAGGTAATTTATTACTTGTCGCTGTAGAGTTTGATTCATAAACAGTTGATTTTTTTTTTAATTTTTAGGGTGCTTGAATAAAATTTAAAACTTGAGATTTCTACTTTTTTCAGAATTTAAATTTCTTCATGGAGCTTTTGCATTTATTTTATTCGCTATTCCTGCTCATTCGCAATCGTAAGGAGTATGGCCTTTCTTATCTTTTAGACTACTAAACTTCTTTCTTTATTTTTTTGATAACTTTTGCCTTCCAGGCTTAATACCGATTATGCCTGGAGACAACAACTTACCCTCATTGTTGCTAATGGAAGGTAAATAAATGATGCACGCACTAGCTAATGTTTACGGCCTGGCCGACGCATAACCAGATCTCCGCATAAAGAGAACAATTATGTTCACCCCAACTTCGCCCTCATTGTTGCCACTCAGCAAATAATATGGATGCGCACGACTCCGCTACCGAATTTCATCATTAGCTAACAAGGTAAATGGAAGCAGATGTGCACGCATCTAGCCAATGTTTTGATGGGGTCCGGCCGAATGCATAAACCGCATCCTCCTGCATAAAGTTATAACAATTATGTTCACCCCAATTTAATAATAATTTATCTTCCTCAACAATACACACGAACGCCATTCAATACGCTCCTACCGAATTTCACCACTTATAATACCGGTAATAATTTGCAGGAAATGGCATCAACTCACGACTTCCACTCCACAATTACTTGTGCATGTTTCGCGCGCCACCCACCTGGCTCGTATCACTAAACTCTTTCAAATTATTTACCATTGAAAAAGAAAAAAAGAAGAAAACAGGTTTTAGGGTTTGGGGCCTATCATAGCCATGGCTTTTGGTGGTAGTTGTAGCAGTTACAATTTAGAATTAATTGATTAAATTTGACCATATTGAAAATGAATAGGGGCCGGTGGAGATTTATTTAATGTGTCTCTCACGCGGGCGTGAGATTGCAACATTTCAATTATTATTGCTTTTTATTTATTTATTTATTTAATGAGGTGAGCCATTGGAATGAATGATGAGGTTAACTAACGAGCAAAAGACAGCTGAGTTGGAGGACGCGCGTTATAACAACCTCTGCTTTATTTTTTTGCTCCTTTTAAGCTTGATAAGAAATTTAATTTCTTTAATCATATAATGCCTACTTGTTTGCTAACTCTAAGTTTGAACGAGATATTTTGATGAACATCACCCCTTTAGTAAGATTGGAAGCTATAAAGGACAAGTTCGCCCTACGCAGCCTCACTCTAATGTATAATCGACTTAACACGTAAAAAAGGTATCTAAAATTCGGCTTATCGAAGAAGCGGTAAAAGTGCATTCCTAAATGTAAAAATTTAATTATTTTGATGTTTGTATTTTACCATGCCATAGGTCGGCGACCTAGAACTCACTTGATAGCCGAGACCTAGAACCGCCTCCACATACTCTAGACAAATAGTGGCGTCCACTTCAGGAGGGTGGGGCTTTTAGCCACCACAATTTTTATCAAAAACTTGTTATATTATAAATATTTTATATTTAAATATTAATTTTTAGAATTAAAATATTTATTTTTATTGATTTATTTCCCGCATCATTAATTAGCCCCTCCCCGTAAAACAATTATTAAAGTTGCATAGCTTCATCCATGTTCCATGATAAGACGTAACTGCATAGCCTTCCCTTGTCTTCCTCGTAAGTCGGCGCGCAGTACCTAAAATTGTCTCTACCATATCTCCGCTATGTAGATCAGGCACTAATGATTATGTTTTTGACATTCAAAATTTCGATACCATGTATTGGCCGTGGTATACCGTTTCATTCAATGTATTGGACTCAAATCTTACACGGAGGTCGTCGGCACAAATATTTATATATCAACTATAATGTGTTAAACCCATCCTAATTAATTAAGGAGATACATGTACATTAGTTTATCTGTCGGGTGTAATCAAATAATCCAATAGAATTATAAACCAAAGTTTAATAGCTTATATATGCTCAATATATAAAGGCCATTGCTATGGGTTAATGTTCCAAATCACACAAAAGTTGAAAAACCTAAAGTGCCATTGGTAATTCACTAATTTGCACTTGTGGAAGCAACTTTAGAGGACAATTTCGCGCCCACTAAATCACAATGACTTGATTCCTAGCCCACAAAATAAAAATTAAAAATTTAGAAACAAAAAGCAAAATTTTCTGGGGTCCATTTGCAACTGACTAGAACAATAAAATCACAACTAATATTGTAAAAAAAACTATTATCTAAAAAAATTCCTAATTTTTGTTAACTAGCTTCTATGTATACTTTAATTTCACCAGCTTTTCTTAAAGTTATATTATAGTGCTCCAAAGGATCAATGACAAACCAAAATTCAGGTTAGAGATCAGATATTCCAATTTTTTATTTCAAAAATAAAAACATTTGACTATTTATTGCTAAAATTTACACCCACTATATAAGCATGTGCTTTTTTGATTGTATCCTCCAATATCTCAAAATAAAATATTAAGAATAATTCATAAAGTGGTCCAACAACTAGAATTTTTGTCCAATGTTGCCATGTACATTTTATCTATTTTATGTCATGCCTCAAGTATTGCTTCGTTCAGTTACATGCTCATGCTAAAACTTGTTCATGATTTCACACCACATAGAAAAAAAAGTGAAAAAGGCAATGGGGTCATTGCTTGTTATGAGGGCTAATTGGAACAAGAAAAAGAAAAAAAAAAAAAAAAAGGAGATATTTACAAAATCAGTCCTTGTAGTTTTGAATCTGTCTAGTGCCAATGTGCCATATAGTAGTATGATCTAATTGAGAAGTTTTTAGAGAGACTTGTAAATCTTAATTATCATTAGAGAGGCATCAAGAAGCGCCGGGCTAGTCGATCGTAGGCCCAGCATGGACAAGGGGAAACGGACTTGACATGGACAAATAGTAATTGTGTTGTTATTTTGAATATAGTAGAAACAGCGTGAAATCTGTATAAAAATATCGAATTCGATCGATAGATTCCCGGAATGTTCAGGTGAGATAGATGGGATGATATGTGTGGTTCGTGCAGGCTTCCCGAGAATTGATGTCCAATCGGGTTTTCAGGATGCGATTACATCAGGACGAATCTCATTTTGATAGCTCGTTATCATGTTAGATTAAGCCCCAACATATAAGGAATATTATCATTTTGGATGGAATAAGAATTTATCTAAATTTGAAGTATTCTAAGCTTATTGTCTATTAGAATTCGACGTGCTGATTGGGTTGTAAGGAAGCGAAATCAAAGCACGATGGGCCGGAGCGATAAATTCCAAGACTTGAAGGACAAATTTTTAATTTTTGAAAAACCTCATGGGATACTTAATTAATATGAATACCAAACATCATTTTAGGGTTGCACATTCCTTAAACTACCTTACGTATGATTCCCAAAAACAAAAGCATTACTTTCGAGTTTTGTTCCGAAAACAAAAAGCAAATCCTGGGTAATCTAGTAATTAATTATAAAATTTGTGGGGGCGGTGGTAATTAACAATTTTTAATGGTGGACAATGTCATTATGGGAAGATTTAGTATGATTTTAGCATGGATATTGGACTGTATCGCCCTCATTTATTCTTGATCATATTTTAGAACATTTTGCCGTGTGGTCATAATACTGTGTGCTGCTGCAAAAAATAATGGTTTGACGCCACAGATTGAGATAGATTTTGCTTAAACGTATGGAAGGTTAATAAACGCAAGACTATGAATACCAAGTGTGTGATAAATTGATCAAGTAGCGACATTAAGCCATTACGTTTTATCATTTGGGCGAAGTACCATGAATTATTTGAATATATTAATTAAATTTGATAGCTTTACTAAAGCTCGCGCATTAAACTCAATGGCGCAGTATTTACTTTATTTGTCATTTTCACATACTATAGGCGACTCAGCGATAATTTTTATAATGAAATACATTGGAAACTTGTTTGCTATTTTTAATAGAATTGACAACTTATGTGGTTTAAATAATATAAACCATTTGATTTTCAGTCTATTCAGACACTAGTTGATAGGTGAATCTCTCTTCAGGAAGCAAATGTTTATTCCTGTGTGCGGATGATTGTAGTGTATAAGTCATATATCACTTGAAGCATAAACTCAATTATGTTTTTAATAGATAATTTCTATATGTTGTATTTATCATCATTGAATACAATCAAGTAAAATTTGGATAATTCATCTGAATTTGTGGTGATTGGCGAATGTATTGTTCAGGAAATTTGTGTGTTACAACATTGAAGGAAGCGTAATTGATATAGGAAGGTGATAATGATATTGGTAATACTGTTTGACTTGTGTTACAGTGCAATTTTGATGTTTATTCAAATGATTATATCCTTTCTTATTTATATAAACATTCTTTAATCAGTTCTGGTGCTCTACCATTACACAAATGTGCGATTAATTATATTTTCAAGATAAATTACAAATCTTTCTTTATCTTTATATATTCTTATATGTATGATTTGGCTGTGATAACTTCAATAGTGCCAATTATTTCTTTGTGCTTTTCTTTAAGAGCAGCTCTTTTCATATTTACAGATTATGGGATTGAATCAGAGATGGTGTTGAGTGAAGATATGATTAAATTATGTACAAAAGAGCCAATCATGTCCATGCATAACGATTAACATGACCGCATGAGATTATAGATCATAAGGGAACCATTTACACAGAATTTATTTGTGATTAGAGCTGAGAAATGTAGTCATGAAATCCCCATTTTCTGAAGAGGAGAGTGCTGATATGGCTGATAGTGCTGGCATCACTTTAGCCATTTCACAGAAAATTGGTCTTGCCACGTGGTTTTAGAAGCGGCTTGTAATAGGATGAGTTAGGTGTTACCTACCATAAGGATGAGCTTAGGCAGGAACAAAAGTCAGTTTCTGAAGAAGAGGAAGATGTGGTGTGTTAGATGGTGTTGGCGTGCGCTTTCGGTAATCTTAACCTTTGGTAGTTTGAACAATGTGTCGAGGATATGTTATAGTTGTTCTCTTACATTCGCGGTAGAAAGGTTGAGTTGAAAAACCAATCGATAAGTCTTTATCACCATTAACATTGCAATATGTGTCAATTTCTCTTCGTTGTTTTTGCGCGTGAAGCAGTGAAGTATTTTTATACTTGTGCAATTTTCTTCCTGTGTTCATTCTCATTTTTATGCTTTGGTTATTTTTGTAATTGATAAAATAAACAAAAAATCCCCAGTCTGATTTATTTGGATAGCGGCTAAGTGTTCTTGCATCTTTCTACTTGTATTATTTTCATTCTGGCTCCAAGTCGACCCTTGAATTCTAACACATGCTACACATGAGCACCTAAATCATGTCTATACATAGAGTTAAACTTACGTCTATGAACAATGATTTAAATGTTTTTCTGAAACATTCTTAGGTTGTGGTTAACAGTAACATTCACAAAAATAATTATAAATCTTAATAAAAAATCAAAATAATTACTAAAAAAGATATTTAAAAACCGTGACAACTAAAAAAATATTTAAATATTGTTAATAAATTTGTTATCATGAATTTTTTCAAATATTTCAATCCAAAATGGTTAACAATTTTTTATTTTCGAAATTGCAATCCACGAAAGTGGTGGGAAATCTCTTCCTACTTGAATCTCGAATTGCTACATGCTGATGGGGTGAGTGTGGTGAGAATGAGCGGTTAGAGAAATCCCGAAAAATTAAGTAATATATTAATAAGCATGATAATTCGATAAGAGTCTTTTACAAGTTTTGTTTCACTTAATTATAACAAACACAGCTGCCTCCCAACTAAAGTAATTAAGAAGTTCAAATGATAGCCATTCTACTAACTACCTGAAAGATTAATGAGATTAAACTATAATTGATCAATCAGCTATTATTTTAACAATATTATTCAAGAACTTGAATGACCCCACCACCCCCAAAAAAGAATTTTAATGAAAATGCATAAATGAAAAAGCAATTCAAGAAATAAACCCCAATGGTTAATCTATCGGCTTTGGTTGCGATTGCGATCTCAGTCACAGAGTTCGTACCTTAACTAGCAGTGAAGGGTTGATGTTATTTTTCTTAAGGATATTAGGATCTCACCGGGAAATGCGGATGTCTATGTCGAAAGAAAGTATGGGATATGTATATAGAAATTTGGTGTATAGATCACTACAGATCGAAAAAAAAAAAAAAGCAATTCAGAAATAGGGCAAATTAATTTTGTTGGTTGTGCAGGCAATTGTGCTGTCTCCAATCCGCAGAAAGATTGAGAAGAAACCCACTATTTAATTCATCATTCTCATTAGAAGCGTTATATAACTTTTTGTGGTTCAAATGGATTATCTTTTACACACTCTCTTTTTGAGCAATTAATATGATGGAAAGAAATATACATTTATTACCATTTATAATAAATGTCGTCATTATAATTTTAACTATACCATCCCAATTTTCTCATGTTACCTACACGGATCGCTTGAGAAACAGTCAAACAACATCGTTTAGTATTTTTTTTATTAAAACCACAATCTTTTATTTTATTTAATTTTTTCATTCCTTTTTTTACGTAAATTCTCTTTTGATTAGAAAGCATTGACAAAATCCAAGTACAAAATATAAATTTGTCAAACCTGTAGTAGCAATTAGATACCCTTTGATTTGTTTAGGATTGTGATGTTTGCTCAGTTTCATTTAGTCAACACTTTAGACTGATAAAATTACATGGGAAAAATAATGGGGTGACAAATACAATAATTTTCCACAACTCAGAATTACTGTCTCCACGCCATATCAAACATTGCTATCACCAAGATTCACAACAAGATTTTACATTTTGTAAACACATTGAAAAGTCAAAGACTGGAATGACAGATTTTGATGGAACTCTATTCTTCCACATAATTGTGATCATGCTTTATTGATGTAATTTTTTAGTACACATATATATTATGATTTATGAGGGTGATGAAGATCGAGACAAGCATATTTCAAAGTCCTGAACTTGAGAATATATTTTTAAATTTGGGCTTAGTCACAACTATTATATGTGTAGATGAAAGTTAACAATGTTTTAGTGAATAATAATTATGCACAAGATCTCTTCACTGTAATAATAGCTGCTAACTTAAATTTTTATTACTTTTAATCAAAATTACTACTGTTTAATTAACATTTTATATTTTAAAGAATCAAGCTTGATTTAAAGTATTTTTAAAAAGAAAATAATGCATGATATAGATAACTCCGCATCGGGACTAGCCCACGACAAATAAACTTCTTTATAAAAAGATATTGAACAACGAACTTCTTAAGATTTTTAAAGCACTTGATATTGATTAGAAGTTTCGATTTGACCATTATGATGCATTACTGCAACAACAGTAAATTATGATGTCCAAAGTCCACACTAAACTTTTTTATTTTAAATCCCTAAAAGGTGAGAAAGAGCAACTAATTAATTATAATGGAGCTTCAAAATAAGATGTTTGACACGGAAATTAAAATTCTAATCCCTTATTAAAACTCCTGATTTCTTCCTTGACGACGATTAACAAATTGCTAGAAAAATAAAAATAAGAGATAAAAAATAAAATAAAACATTCCACCCACTCTTACCATTTATGACTCATCATTCGACTATATCTGCTTTTTTATACAATAAGATAGATATGTATTCATATATTATCGACTCACCACCGCCCATAACACAAGATTCTTACTATTTGAAAGACAAGATCACTTTCTCGGGATTTACATTCTTAACAGAAATTTAGAAATTGGATTCTAGACTAAGATATATCTATTTACATTCATAGTAGAAAACTATGAATATCGTAGGGATAGAGACACAATACGTATTAAGCAACAAGTGGACGAAACACAACAATTTTAAAATTCTGATATGAGTAACGATATATATTATAAATATATATTTTACATATTAATATTGAAAATAATAGACGTATCAAGTATAGCAAGTTAAAAAACAATGTTTCAATCTATAAAAACTGCACTCTATAGTGATTTCAAATAATAAAATTGAGAACTCAATGTGGTTAAGGCAAACGAGCAATAATAAATTATATCTATTTTTAGTAATGTAGATATATCCATGAAAGATTTTTAAGAGATTTCCGGGATAAAGGTATATATCCAAAGATGGGTATCGCATTTCATAGAAGTGTCCATGCTTCCTTAAATAGAAGATATATTTCTCATATCAATCTACAACTAATAAAATATAAACTATTAATAATGCAGAGCACTTATTTATTTTTATTGGACATCATTGTTCACTATATACCATTTTTTACATTATGACGACGATATGTCTTTCTCTAATTTGGAATCCTCATTAAGATTAATGTAAGGATCGAATCAACAAAAAGAAAAAAGAAAAAGTAAATGCTAGTGTAATTGGGGTAAATTTCCAAAGCAGTGAATGTGGGAAAACTAAGAAATAAAGACAGCGGCATTCTTGGCCTGGCAGTCAGATCATTTAGATGAATGGGATGGGAAGTAAAAACCCCTTGAAAAAAGAGTTCAATTAGTTATCTACTAATTGTCTAATCACATATCATTTCTATTTTGATAAGATAAGAATTAACTTCATTATTCGTTTTACATCTTTGTGGAATAAAAGCATTATTTTCATCTAGAAATGGTAACCATTTGTTAGCCCAAAGCAATAATGTAGACATTACTCATAATTTATGTTTCAAACATACTTAAATTTAATTTCAAGAACTCCTTCTCAACTATTTTTAGCTTCTAACGATAAATCACTTCTTCTAAACATGTTACGCATAAACACTTTACCTCTGTAGTCATGATTACACTTTCAAGCAGCTATTAGCTGGACTTATTTACTATATCATAACATTCTTACATGTTAAATCCTAAAATTGAAAAAAAAATTAACTTAAAAGCTGACCAACTCTCTAGCATTTTCAAAATTGTGTATCGCCATCCTTCTGTAGCTCAGCACATTTATTGAGAAACGTTGATAGTGATGACAGCGAAAAGGCAAATGAGCAACTGGTTCATACCTCAAAGAATCTTTCAGATGCAAGCTTATCGGTGAGATATGACAGAACCAAAACCATGGATAAATTACAAAACCACCCCAACGCCTAAACTCCACTGAAACTGGTTATTCTTGTGTTAAATTATAATACTTTTAGATTTAGATTTGACTTATTATGAGATACGGAATTACTTCGTTTCTTTATTATAATTGTAATATAGTTCATATATACAGGATCTGAATTTTAAGCGACTGGTTTTGTAACAGCTAAACTTTAAATAAAGATTGGTAATTATTTTAAACGACGATTCTAATTTCATGAGTTTTTGAGCATTTGCTGATATTTTCATTATATATTTGGATTTTGTTCATGATAGGTATTTTGATTAATTTGTTATCTTACTTAGTTTCCGCTGATATGTTTCATTGCTGGCTTACTTTAATTATGAATACATCTGAATATATGATGCAGAAATTAGGAATATTGAATAAATTGATATATTTTAGTTCCAGCTACACAGTGTATTCAGATGAGCCACGCAGCGTTAGTTCAGACAAAACGACACAACGTTCGTTGTTTAGTTGTTCCAGTTGTTTCAGGTGTTTTTATATCTCGACGACGGTAATAAATTAAAACCAGAATCTAGCTTGAACTAATAAGATTCTTTTGCAACTACTTCAGATATAAAGTATACAGAAATAGCTTTTATTTGTAGTTCATATATGATGAGGATAGTCTGAGATCCAAAACATGGACTATTGATGATAACTAACGATAATTTCCTGTATTGAGATTTCCAAATGGAAGATAAAACAAAGGCTAAGAATCTTAAAATTGAACTGAACAGTGGATTCATTTGCTTTATGATTTTACCGAGCACTGAAGCAATTTGTTTTTATACGAGATTACAATTCGCTATTTTATCTTGTCTCTTTAATACCTAATATTTGCAGTGGAATTAAACTAGAGAAACATTGATTAATGCATGTGATGCTAATTGATTACCAGATTCTAGAAGTCTTAGTATACTTATAATCTAAGGAGGGGAGGTGTGAATGTAATATTTAAATTTATAGGTTTAGCACTGACTTGAAAGTAGCTATTCAGACGGATGCGAATAGAAGAGAGAATGAAAATGACAAACACCATATTGTTTTTAATATCATATTAGTGAGCATATATGCGATACGTCATTTGAAGAATAAAAGTAATATGTATGTAGCGGATGACCATTGCTGATGAATGTTAATTAGAAAAGATGGATTAATATCAATTATGTATTTCTTTAGCCACATTTGATTGATTTGCACAGATGATATATACAATGCGCTTACACGTTCCAGAAGATGGCACTAATAGGAGACATGATTGAATGAACATGATACGGTTATGGTACAACAGGATGGAGTCGATCATAGGTAAAGAACATTATATAAGGCATAACAGCAAAGCAATGAGAAGAGATGAAACAGTATATATGCTGGATCTAATATCTTTGATTAATTGTCTTTGCAGGCAAATTATTGATATTTATAATCATACCATGTTTGCAGTATTTATTTAATAGTATATATATAATAATAAATTGCGTAAAATGTTAATATTACATCTTGAAATCAGAATCAGTATGATTAATTTTTGCTTTGAGGATTGTGTTTATTAGACACAACAGGACATGAAGATTTGAATATATGTATATAAGAATATATTATATACTTTTATAGCCTTGTTTATAAATGAATGTTTTCCTTTGGTGATCGATTCGACTTACGCAGATTAGAAAACAGAACGCTGGTACTAGGATATAATCTATATACAAATAGTACTTGTATATCGGATAAGATTTTATATGTTTGATATGTGCAAAGAGAGTTAAATAATAATGATCGAATATAAATGAATCAGAATCTAATTATAGTTAACAATAGAAGAATTTGGATAAACTATTAATGATAACACATAGCAGATATTTTAAAGAAATATATTTTCCAGTTTGCGTTAACTTACTTTGCTGCTGATATATTCTAATAATAAGAAAGTTTCACTATAGTTAAGAAGCCGAAATTAGTTAAGCATCATCAGTAAATATTACAGTATTTCGTCTTAAATTCCCATTTTATTAAAGTTCAACATAAGCATTTAAAATCAACATTTGATTGTTAACGGTTTTTCAATAATAAATTAGCGAATGTCTATAATTGCATCAAAGGTTTAGTGAATAATTTTAACAGATTATATAATTGGTGAGTACGACTTGTTGAAGAATACTGGCATCTGGAATAAGGGCATTATATTTTATTAAATATGCAAATACATTTTATTAATTGAAATGTAGGATTTTGTTTTTACTATATTTGATAACGACTATAACACATAGCTCAAGTATTATACTTTTATATTTTGAGAACTATATGGCTTACGCAGATCCTAACATAAACATAGCCTCTGCTTAGTTTATAATAATTTCCATTATAATAGGAAATATAGGATTAAATTTCGATTGTTAATGATGGAATGATATATTTGGTTTGAGCCAAATGGACTAAATTGACTTATACTGCTGACAATTTGGCGTATATGAGCTGTTGATTTTGATGGAGTTCAAATGATGTAGATTACTACTTTTATTCTAGAGGATGATTTATATCATAGTTTATGGTAAATCATTATTATTCAGAACAAAAGAAATGAGAAACTTAATAATGTTAATATATTAGAAAAAGACAAATATGATAAGAAAAAACAAAATCGTAATCATAGAATAACTTGAATTTTATTCAACTATCTTTATTTGTCTATATATTTATATAATTTTATAGTTTTATAATTTCATTGTTGATAATATCTATATTTTGGATTTCATTTGTTTTAAAGATCGTAATATTAGCTAAAAATTATGGTTCGATTACTTCATTTAGTATGAATATAATTACATATATGTGCTTTGTGTCCAGGTTCTCAGGTACAAGATTCAAAATTTAGAAGGTCTTTCTCTAATTAAGAGTATCTCACAGCTATTTAATATTTCTAAATTCTTCATTTCTCACCAAATTAGTTTTTTATTTAATATTCTGTAGAAAGAATGGCCAACTTGCACAAGAACACTTTTGACTGATGAATCAAGTCAGATATCTACATTTTTCCCAGTTTAGATTATTTACATTCAAGTTCTTTTCATCTTCCCAGGAGAGAAACTCGATGGTAGGTCTTCAGAAAAGATGAATATTATCAGGATTTTCACTGATAAAGAACAAAAAGTACTCACTTCAACCGGTTCAGATGAGATATAACCGATGTCAAAAATATGAACTTCATGGCTTTTCATTGATGTACAGGCAATCTGTGATGACAAAAAGCATAAAAGTTAAAGTGTGAAGCAACAAGGAAAAAAGTGTTGCATACAGTACACGACATAAGGCACTCCCAGCAAGAGTTCACTCAATAAAGAAAATGATCTAAAAAGAATAGGGTTGCAACAACCAGAAGACTTAATAATAAATGACAAAGTATGTATGCATGGCAGTGCTTCACATGAAAAATGAAGAAAAATTCAGACCTCATCTTGGTTTGAAAGATTCCACCGAACAACATCAAGTTGTTGACACGTGATATGTGCAGCAACTGCTTTGCTTCATCTTCTTTCAAGTCTAAAGGATATATATAAGCCATTAAAAAGAATTAGTATATGAAGGATATTTACAATTCTTTGGAGCCATGAGGGTGGACAACCATATCACAGTGAGAGAACTAAGAAGAAACTAGAGAAAAATAATTTAGTATCCTATCATAACACTCAAATTCCTCTAAAACACACACATATAGTTGATGAATAACCCAGTTATATCCACGTTGATAGTTATTCATGTGTGCGAGTAACAGCAAATGTTGTGATTATTAAAAGCCTTAATTTCTGGAAAGCATATTCTTTAGTGTACTACTTGTACAGAAAAAAATGCAATCATGTCCAGACATTGATCAACGATATAATTCAAAACTATCATGTAATTTAAGTAGGAAGATAGGAACGTCTCCTTTGGATTAAGAAATTCTCAACCCATAACAAATAATCAGCAGGATATATATTGGAGGGGGTAAAGGAAAGAATTTTGAACTACTTTAATTTTAAATAACATGATTTTTTTTATTGAAGAAGTTTCGGTTAAACAAAGAAGGAAACCGTGTTAGAGCGAGAAAGGATAAATGTAGAATTCAAAGGATTGAATGGCTGTCCAATTAACAGATAGATATTAACAATATAACAGCAACGAATCAATAGTAGCTAGAATTTTCACAGAAGGTTAGGTCATAGTCAGCCATTCATCATCAAAGTGAGTGCTATTTGAAAAAAGTATCTACACAAATAACATGTATAACATGTGCATGGATATTAAGTTTCAACATGAAAGTAATGAAACTACAAATCAAACCGAATGTTTTGATTCTTCTTAACATGTTGCAACTTATATATGGAAAAGAGTGACCCTCGAGTTTCACAATTTGTTTAAGCTTAGAGCTCATAGAAAGTAAACTTCAAATTTACCAGTCCAATTCGAGATCAAACCTAAGATTCCACGAAATCATACAGCATTTATAGTGTCAGCATCACCTTGTCTCAAGATATGTGTTTTTATTTTGTACATGCTCAGGTTGGTAATTTTTTTACAATTTTTAACCTGGTACACGGATGTCAGCCTAAGTAAAAAGCAAATGCACTCAACCATGATGATATTTTTATATAACAGCCATACACATATCATAATGTCCCAAATGAATAGCTAAACTCTCATAAAAACATAACATAAATCTGATTGATATGACTCATTACCTGGGTTTTGAATGGTGTCAAAATCATGCACAGTCAAGCAACCTGACTTTGTTGCGGATGCCAAGTATACCCCCTATCAGAACAAAGCAATAATTCATGACCAAATGATTTGTCTAATGGCGCTAACTAAAAGCCATATGAAATAAATCAGATTATTAAACCTTTATCCTCTAAGCAACAACTAATTATGAGCTAGATAGTACAATATGAAATACAATTGCAACAAATGTGGCACATCCAAGAAAAAGTTAAGTAGCTATGAGTACTAAAATTAGCTATATAGTATATTTGAATAAGAGAAAATACTAATTCATAATTCAATCATTTACTGCTTAACAAATCACCATTCATCAGTCACCTTAGAGTCAAATTCAAGTGATGAGACACCCTGCCTGAAAAGACCGAGAACACTTAAATTAGAGAAAAATACATACATCCTAACAAAAAAGGATACAAATTAATTGAAATACATTTTCAGACTAAAACTAAATATATAAGTAAAAATTATAAACACTTTACATTTTCACTTCCATACTATTAATTAAGTATATTTTATTTTTCACATGAAAACCAATAAATTCTCAAATTCATTTTCAAATACTAGAAAATTGAATATGGAAAAGGAAATATCCATACAAGGTTGTTAACTGAAAGGCTAAATTGCAATTTTGGTCCAGCAAAAATAGGGGGTGGCAAATTTTGCTACATAAAAATTACGTTTTGCCAAAAAAAAAAAGGATAACCCTTGCGAATTGAGTCATTTTTCACCGGAAATGTTTTGCCAGAAATTGTCATGTGACTGACATGTGACCCCAGTTTTCCGGTTGATTTTGCAATTTACAAACGAAAAAGGAACACAATTCGCGGGGATTATTTACTTGCAGGGGACCAACTTTGCCACCCCTATAATTCGGGACCAAAATTACAATTTAACCATCTGTAGCATGCGGATGTCATTCCCCTTAACAGCACAAAGAAGCCTACAATATAAAAGGAAAGCAAACCTTCTGAGTGCACTTGGGTTATTATTCAATCCAGCGTTGATAAACCAATCACCCTGTCAAAATGGCATCAAATAAAACACTCGACAAACCAAAATTCGATAAAAACTATGGATTCCGACTTGTCCCTTAATAATCGAATCAAATTAAAACGTCAAACAAAAAACTGACAGAAATAGGTCACAAGAATTTCATACATGGGTCTGGCATGGTTCTCCATTAACGTGATATTTATGAGGAAATGCTCCAATCTTTTTGTAATTTCCACGAAAATGTTAAAAAAAAATCAGTAAGTGAAATTACAGTATCTGCAAAAAGAAAATGACAAATAAACTAATACATTCTGACCTTGGAATATGACTGAATTATGAGAGTAGAAAGATAGTGCCGATAATTCGGCTCGAATTTTCCATTTAATTCGATGAGACTTCTCTTCCATGGGCGCCTAAACTTTCATCGTCCTTAAAATTAACAACCAAAACAAGCAAAAAAGGGAAATTCTCATTAGGGTTACAGAAATTACCTTTTCACGGTTTTGGGTTTCTCAATGGATGGATTTACAGGAGCTAAGTATCTTTCCATGAATTGAAGCAGAGAAATTCCTTTTTCTTACTTTAATTCTCTCCCAAACTAAAAATCGGATGGATTTGGGGAGACGTTGATGAAATCTCGACACACCAATTACAAGTCTCCCGCCATTTTTAGTCTTTTGAGCTTGACAACTGTGATTTCTTTTCTTGCCGCCCTTGGTCGCGATCGCTGGATTTATATGGGCCGTGTTCTAATTGGGCTTTGTGAGATATTCGTTGAGAACTCCGAAAGGTCTTGTTCGTAATTGTTTGTTGGGCTTTTAAGGCAAAAGATGGACTGTTGTTGTTAATCGAACCCAAACATAGGCCTGAGTTTTACAAACATTTTACCACTAGACTACCAATTAAGCGATTCCATAACAAATCGAGTAGTTACTAACATAGTAGTGTTCAAACTTGTTTTAATTTTTATTAAGATTCAAAAATTGTGTTTGAGTTTGATTTGATTATTAGTCAAATCGAGCTTTAGTTTAACCAAAAATTAAAGCTCGAGCACATAACTCTTCTTCAAACCCGTGAAGATTTTTTCATTAAAAATTCATCCCCCTCATTCGCAGATATTCGAACTCGAGCCTCTTGGGAGAGTAATAGTGTAATACTTGTGGCCACCGTGGTTTCGGGGGTGATCATAAATTTTAAAAAATCGCCTGACCGCCTGAATCGCACCGAGCCGCACGTTCATAATAATTTATGACCAAAACCGCGATTTAAAATATTAGATAGAAATCGCACGTTGTGTTGGTGCGGTTATATAATAGTGTAATACTTGTGGCCTTTGGTTTCACTTAGGGGTGATCATAAATTTTAAAAAATCGCCCGGACCGCCTGAACTGCACCGAGTTGCACCGTTCATAATAATTTATGACCAAAACCGCGATTTAAAATATTAGATAGAAATCGCACGTTGTGTTGGTGCGGTTATAGTTCTATATTTTGAAAAACCGCCAAAACTGCACTACACCGCACCGCACTCTATAATTTAGGGTAAAATAAAATATTGTTCTTTAGTCTTTATTTAAATAGTTAGACAATAAATATATTAAGAACTAATTTTATGAACGATATAATTAGATTCACACTTTGTATACTAAACATAACGCATTTTACATTCTTTTAATGTTGTTACAATCCATTATGTTTTGATCAAAAATAGAATAACTTTACATTGCATTACATATTGAATGTAATCAAATAAAAGTTATTGCAATGTGCATTTTATTAGCAAAAATACACATTGTTTAAAAAGATAATTTTTCAATTATAATACTTTTCTTTGGCTTGTTCTTTAAAAGATTATAACAAATTATGTAAATTATCAATTGCATAATATTTTTGTTAATTAAAATCGCAAAACCGTTCGCTACCGTTCCAAACGGCATCCTCGAGTTTACTTCATAAAATCGCGATTTGAAAATATTATTTAATTGAATCTACATATAGCAATTCGGTTTGAATTTTACTCAAAAAACTGCAAAACCCTATCGTCATCACCCCTAGTTTCAGCCCGTGAAGATTGAGAAATAATTAATCCATTAGGGTATTGTGTTTTTTTAGTAGGCATGCTTGTCATGAAAAGCTAGGTGGCGATGAACACAAAACAATAGGATCGAATATACTTTTTACAAAACGAAACAATAAAGACAAAGACAAATGCTAAGCAATATCCGAGGATTCCTCTTTCCTTTCTTACTTTTGCTTTTGGAGGAATCGAAGAATAGCTTCAAATGGCGGCATTATTCTTGGACAAACCAATACATAAGTTTCTTGTAAATATTAATGTTCATCAATAGTTTTATGTAATACACTTACAAGGAAAATCCTTGCATCTTGATGTGGATTTAAAATTGAATCCAAACATGAGATTGAATTATGACATGTTTTGTATCATTAAATTATACGAAGGTGATTGTGATTAAATAATTAACTAATTATATTTGTTGGGCAATTAAGTAACTTATTAGATTTAAATTAATATGACTTCAATAACACTACAAGAAAAATACAGTTTACCGACAAAATTTACCGACATAAATGATTTTATCACTAAATTTTACAATTAACTACAAAATACCTACGAAAATAAAAAAATATCATTTTCTCCCAAATTATACCGATAAATTACCAACAGTCATTCAATTACCGACAGATTTTCTGTAGGTATTTACCAACACTTTAGATTCTATAGATAAATATTTACCTACAAATTTTACCTACGTTTTACAATTTTCTTAATACTTACCTACATATTTTTCTGTAGGTAAAATGGTTTTGTTATATAGTGAAGAATGGATTGGACAAGTTTAACGGAGAGTTATAGCAACAATTATCTTAATATGACAACACGAATATGTGATATTTATAAGTAATAGGCAATATAAGGAGTGAACTCTAAAAAAAATTGATTGTCAGCTTCTAGACAAAGAAAAAAAAACAACTCTTATTTCTAATCAAAAGCTGATATCACTTTTTTTTTATAGTTTACAAACACTCCCGTGATCTCTTATATATATCCACGTGTCCAGGGCGCAGCTAGGAGGGTGCCACCCCGGCCCCCAGCACACCCAAATTTTTTTTTGTCCCGTTTTTTATGTGGAAAAAAATAAAAAAATTATATGTGTTTTTAAGGAAAAAATAATCGAATCGCTTTTTAAATGGGGAAAAAAATTTGAACGCCAGCAGAATTGGGGTGAAATTTCGGTTACGCCCCTGCACGTGTCATCTCGTGCCACATAATCCACGATTAATATATATTTCAAATCGAACTTTACAGTAAATTGAGTTGGTCAATGATCACTTGGTAAAAATATGCGAATTGATCCAATCTGAAAAAAAAAAATGGAAATTCCAGATCCATTTATATGTAAAAGTTGTTTGAAATTAAGAAATTTGAAGTTTGTCTTGTGCTTATATAGTAATGGACAATCGAAGAGACAAAGGTGGCAGATGTTGAGTTCTCTTGTGCTTTTGGCCAAAATTAATGTACGAGAAACTTGGAAATATATTATATGTCACTCTCTTATAGAATATGAATGAAATTATTGATCAGTGGAGACGGGACCAGAAAATGGAAATTTTATTTAATTAAATTCTCAAAATTAAATATATAAATAACCAAGAATTTAAGTTTCTTTTTTTTTTTAGAATTGAATTAGATCAAAATTTGAGAATTACGTATTATATTTGATCTAATTAAATTCTTATGAAGTAGATTCTTTGTAGTTGTTAGGTAGGGTTTTGTGAACAATTATTTGGCACCATACTAGACTTGCGAGCTATCCTATAAACCACCCCACTGCTTAATTGTTCCCTGCCACTACCAAACGAGGGGTGACGGATACTAATTTTTGTATCCTTGTTTATAGTACCATCACATTATTCTTATGATTAGGGTTTAATTACAAAAATTACTCATAAGGTTGGCATAAATATTACAAGAAAACACAACCAAGTTTTAAATTACGAAAAGGTATTCATGAGGTTTGAGGAACTGTGGTAAAATTAAGGCTCCATTTGAAGTGATGGATTAATTTGGAACTAAAGATTTCAAATCAATAATTACAAATCCATTGAGGTTGTTTGGATGAAGTCATTCTATAACATATTTCAAATCTTTGTAAACTATTTTTGTAGTCATTTTGGAGGATTTCAAATTCATCTTAATTTGGATCATTTGAAATCATTTATGCAAACCGAGATCCCTCCATCTAAATGCAACCTAAAGGAATTTGTGAAAAAAACTATAATGCCATGAGAGAGAGAGAGAGAGAGAGAGAGAGAGAGAGTCACCTCCGTTTACTTTCAAACCTTCTCTATAGTTTATGGAAAATCATAAGGGTGATTAATTTCGTAACGAGAATAGGTATTATAAGATTCTGGGGAGGATTATTTTTTTATGTTTATGCAATTTGTGGAAAATGAAATAATTTTCATTTATTCTCGTGTTTTTTAATTTATTGCTTGTGTGTTTTTTTATTTATTTATTCACATTTCAATTTTCCTTGTTTACTGACTTTAGATATGCTTAGCATAGTTGGAGATAGATAATTACCGGATAATATTGTGATTTATGTTAAAATTGAAGTATGTTTTTATAAAGTTATAACAGTTGGCAAATGTTTTTTTTTTCTTTGGTAATCTTTTGTGAATAATCAGATGGTATTTTTGTTTTCTCATAATCTATGTACAATACTACATGCCATTTTTGTATTTTCATATAAATTTTTTGATGTCCTCAACAAACAGAACTAACAAATGTGATAAAATGTTAGACGAAATCAAGTCTCATGTTTCTTTTTGTAATTATGGAACTTAACTAAGTTTTTTTGGGTATTTACTCATAACCTCATTTTGTACTTTAATTCATTATTAACCCTTATTATTATTATTAACTCGAATTATTACAATGTGGGAACAGGTAAAAAACCTTATAAATTGGCTGAAATCTAGTCAAGGATCTGAAAAAACACGGGCGAAAGTTGTCATAAAAGTGGACTGCCAATGAATTGTTAAAGTGTAGACAGTGTAAGTCTACTCTTCAAAAAGATGATTCTACTTTTATAAAAAGTTTTCTGACCATCTATATTTTTTGGTTACCTAAAACAGGATAACAAACTTTTTTCCAATCTAGTGTTTTTTTTTTTTTGATCGGTAACTTTTTTCCAATCTAGTGCTTTCGTGTAATTTTATATGGTTTCCAATCTATGAATAAATGTTCTAAAAAGCGCTAGACGCTAGTAGGTGGCAGATTGAGACCTAGCGCATAGGCGGAGTTTGGACGGGGTTTGACCCTTGGAGGGACCAGAGCGGAATTAGGTGGGGCCTAATCCAAAGAATAACATAAGCGGACAAATGAGACCTGAATAGCCTGCTTTTGAGATTTTTAAACATCTATCAATACACGAAAGTTATAATATATAAGTTTGAATAAAATGGTGGTTCATCGACTTGAGTTCATGAAACGGGAAAATTGCAAAATTGGTCCTATAACTATAAGCAGTTTGCAATTTAGGTCCTGTAACTATTGAGTTTGCAAAATTAGTCCTGTAAATTTGAAGGTTTTTGCAAAATTGGTCATATATGTTTTATACCTAAGCAATTTCGGTCCTGTAAGTTTCAAGTTGTTGCAAAATTGGTCCCCTGAGATTATTTCATATTTTCAAAATACCAAGAATACTCTTATGCACATAATTGACTTATTTGAATAAGTGTTTTGCCTAAAATGATATCAGAGCCCATGTTTATTAAGAACTTTAAGTTATATTTATTATTTTATATAATTAACAATTGGTGAGGAGAATTTCCTCCAAGAAAATGGATCTGGACGAGTGTTCAAGATGTATACCCTACAGGAGATATCGTCAAAATTTGGCGATGTATGCACAAGAACACCAGTGAGAATATCCTCCAAGAAAATGGATCTGGACGAGTGTTGAAAAATAACTTGCAGGAGCCGATAGAGAACCTTGAGACAATGCGAAAAACAAGCAGCATATTGTCTGGGTATCAATTTCGCTCCGCGAGTACCCACCCCACCCCGCCAAGAATTTTTAGTTGTAAAATATATTTTAATATATATTTTGCATATATAATATATATTATAATATAATTTTTATGTATTCTTATATTATTTATAAATTAATAATAATAAATTTTGTAAATAATATTTCATAAATATATTTTTTTTTCATTTTTTAATTTAATTTAATTTAATTAAAAAGTGCAATCTGTCAACCTCCGCCTCGCCCTGCTTCTAGGCACGGGGTGGGTTTGGGTCCCGCCAACCCGCCCCGACCCGCCTATTGTCATCACTATAAAATTACTAAATTTAGAAAGATAAAGGACCAAAAATGTTATTTACTCAGAAGGGCAAAATTATCCAGGACCAAACCTGCAACTTTTAAAGATAAAGGACTAAAATTGCAACTACCCCAAAGTTACAGAACTAAAATTGCAATTTACCCTCATGAAACGAATCCCGCGAAATATAAGAAATTTGAATTCTTTTATAGGTTCTGGTTGAGATTCTATTCAAATATATGACATGTATCATGCAAAACACAAGAAGTTTGATTTTTTATGGATTTCTGTTGGAATTATATTTAAATATATGATCCGTCTCATACACGTTATGTCTCTAGAATCAATCCCAAATTACTAATCAAATGACAAGTGTAATTAATTACAATATTCCATAATAAATTACATTTTTTCAAAAATATAAAGCGATCACATGATGAATGTAAATCTCAACTACTCTTTTATTTAATTGAAGTACAATTAAATTTGATAAGGAATAAAAATTTGCCATAATATTATAATAGTATATAATTATATAAAAAACATTAACAAGCAAGAAATGTTTAAGGGTGAAGCACTTTCTGCATGTGGAGGTTGACAAACTATGGTTGCTTTTTGAGGGAGTGGTTATTAATTAAGAAAAAAATGTTGGTCCAATTTAAAAATTTGTGCCTTGCATTAGGAGACCAAAATTCGAAGCTCTTCCATGCCCAGGCGAGCGTGCGCCAGGCACGTAATACCATTCCGGGATTGATGTCGAGCCACGAAGACTTTTATTCTGACAAAGAAGCAATGGCTGAAATCATTGTCGACTATTTTGAAAAGCTCTTTAAAATCGACTCGCCCTCCGAGCTTTACATTCAATGCGGGTAACAGAGTGCATTAACCCGCAAGTGGACGCGGATATGAACGACTACCTAAACATGCCTTTCTCAAGTGAAGAAGTCAAAAAGTCTGTTTTTTGAACTTGGGCCGAACAGCTCCGGTCCTGACGGGATGACAGTGTGTTCTTCCAAAAATTCTCGAGAATAGTGGGACAAGAAGTTACACTACCGTGCTAAATATTCTCAAAAGGCGCCTCGTTGGAAGAATGGAACCACACGGTGATCACGCCGATACCAAAGGTGAAAAATCCTCTCACGCTTAAGGAATTTCGTCCCATAAGTTTATGCAATTTTTGCTATAAAATTATTGCCAGGACTCTTGCTAACAGAATGAAGAAAGTGCTGCCAGTGGTTATTGATGATTTTCAGAGCGCTTTTGTGCCGGGGAGATTAATTTCAGACAACATCATTTTGGGGTTCGAGTGTTTACATTGGATCCGTAATCATAGACAGAGTAAGAGGGGATACGCTTCACTCAAGCTTGACATGAGTAAAGCATACGACCGGGTGGAATGGGGATTTCTTCGGGCTGTCATGAGCAAATTGGGATTCAGTACTTCTTGGATCCAAAAAATAATGAGTTGTGTGCAGACAGTTTCGTTTTCTTTTTGTATGAACCAGGAGAAATTTGGTGTTGTTAAACCGAGTCGGGGTATCCGACAAGGTGACCCATTATCCCCATATTTATTTGTTTTATGCGCTCAAGGTTTTTCATCTCTACTGCAGGACTTCGAGAGACGTAATTTGCTGCACGGGGTCAAAATTGCAACCGGCTGTCCCCCAATTTCCCACCTCTTCTTCGCCGATAACAGTCTGGTATTTTTTCGAGCTGATGTTTCAGAAGCAAATTCCATATTTGAAGCTCTACAAACATACGAAAAAGCCTCGGGCCAACTCATCAATTTCGAAAAATCGGCATTATCTTTCAGCCCAAACACCACGGCAGAGGTAATTGATCAAATTAAAACCAAGCTTACAATTTCTGTCTCTCAAAGCCATGAAGTTTATCTGGGAGTACCATCCTTCTCACTCAGAAGCAAACGGATCCAATTCTCATTCCTACGAGAAAAAATATTAAAGAAAATTCAAGGGTGGGGAAGAAAATATTTTCGGAAGGTGGAAAAGAAGTTTTAATTAAATCGGTCAGACAGCGATTCCGACGATACTATGTCATGCTTTCGTATTCCTTCTTCCATATGTGAGGAGATTGAGCGGGATTGCGCGAATTTTTGGTGGGGGTGAATGAGGATAGGAAAAGAATGCATTGGTGTTCATGGGATTCACTCAGAAACCAAAAATGAAGGGAGGAATGGGCTTTCAAAACTATCGCTCTTTAATAAATCGTTGCTTGCTAAACAACTATGGAGAATTATTCAGAGGCCGGACTCCTTGTGGCTAAAGATCAAGCGAGATATTTCAAACATCGTGACATCCTCGGGAGGCGCCCATCGGTGTAATCCATCGTATATTTGGCGGGCCGCATTGGAGCAAAAATATATTAGAGGACGGGTTGTCTTTGGAGGTGGGAAACGGGAGGGATATTCACATTTTCAAAGACCGTTGGATTCCACAAGGAGTCAACCGTGGAGCAAGTCGAACGACCCCAACATTCAGGTGAGCAAAGTATCGGAACCGATTTCCAATGGGAAATGGAATGAGGAATTAATTGCATCTATATTCCCAAGTTTTGTGAAAAAGAAATTTGTGCAATCCAATTCCGATCAAAATGAATGCGACTCGCGGTTTTGGAGATTTGAAGCGAAGGGCGGCGATACTCATTCGTGATGGATACAAACTTGCACGCTTCTTTGATACTCCAAAACCAACTGATCAAGCTTTATCTTGTTGGTGGAACGGGTTGTGGGCTTTGAATATTCCACCAAAAATTAAGAATTTTTGGTGGAGAGTGTCTAAAGATTATATCCATGCCGAGCAAATTTAAAGCGCGCACCACCGCCGACCTCGAGGTAAATGCTTGTTGTGTAATTTTCATGAAGATACCACTATGCATTCGTTATTTTTCCGCCCCAAAATTAAACGGCTTTGAGAAATGAGCATTTTGCAAAATATCTCAAAGAGGCAAAATATGGGACAACAATTGAGGTCTCTGTGGATGTTTCAAAATCTATCTAAATCAAGTTGAGTATTTTGCAACTTTCACGTGGACTTTGTGGAAAGAGAGACAGAGAATTATTCATGGGGAGGGGAACAGAGGCCAAGTGAAAATTAGCGAAGGGTGGGATCCTTCCCGTTAAGTTTCCAACAGCCTAAAAAAGATCTCGCATCAACTAAGTCGGGCGCGCCAACCAAACCACCTCAAGAACGATGGATCCCGCCTCCATCGGGGGAAATGCGATGGATGTTGATGCTCAGGTGAATTCCAACAAGCGGTGTTTTTGGAATCGGGGAATTGTTCGCGATGCATATGGTAATCCTATCGTGGCTTTTGGTAAACGTTGATCAACTGCGTCGATCCCGGAATGCGAGCCCAAGCGATCAAAGAAGGCCTGGAAGTCTCGCGAAATATAATATCAAGCTCGCACATATCACGCCGGATTCTCTACTTGCGGATGCTAGATTATCGAAGGTGGGATAGTCTCAATTATGTTCAAGATTGGTCCAAGAGCATCAACCAAATCGCTAGCAAACAATCCTGAGCTAATCTTTATCATGTCCGACGCGTTCAGCGATCACAGAAAGCACATGAACTTGCTAATTTTTCTGTTTTTTCTCACTTTTCCTTTGTTTGGAAAAAAGAGATGTTTCCTAGTTGGCTAAAGGATCTTGTATGTAAGGACCTTTAATTCCAGTTTTAATGAAATACAAGTTTCCTTTGTGTCAAAAAAAAAGAGTAGTTATGGGGGAACCAAAAATCTTTTGATTAAACATCCAACATTCTATATTAATCCTACCTGGAATTCCATCTGACGTTATTAATCAAGAGATTATTAACTAAAATGGTGGATCCCATCAATTAATATAAAACTATTTGATGTACACCCTCCCCTATATGTCTTCTTATCCTAGAAGTTAGAGCTCTCAAAATCAATCCGACCTAATGGGGTAGCACGATAGCAGTTTCTTGATCTCAATCCATTCAATCGAGTGAATGCATAATACTAAGTGGCCTTTTGGACCAGTCCGGTGTTAGGTCCGAACTGGGTTGTGATTCCGTAAGCCCGAATAGAGACGACCATGTTCCCAACTTGAACGACCGAAAATACCGGGTCGGTCCCGTTGAATTTGACCGGACCCATTTTTCATTTGGTCCGGCAGACAGACACTGGATCAATCCAACTCATATGTCACCTCTAATAAGAGGAGATGAGTGATGATAATCGAACCCCAACATTTGGTATGAGTTTGAAAGTTTTAATCACGCGACCACTATCTGATTCCCAACCCTTCATATATTTTACAACGTGCATTTTTATTTATTTATATTATTGTGCTTCATTTGTTCAAATAACTTTACATAACTATTTTTAAACATTTCGTAAATGTTTTATATGATTTTGTTGTGCTCAATTTTTACTTAGTATAAAGATTAGGGGTAATAAATTCTGACACGACTTAAAAATATTGATACAAATCTTGCGTCACAAACCAACCCACAAACTTAACCCGCAGACCCAAAAACGACCCGAAATGTTACCCCTAATAAAAATGCATGAATGCAAAAGATTGATACATGCACTTGTGCGGTATCTACAAAACTTAATTTTTACTTGTATGTATGTGGATTTATTTATAATATTCTTCATCATAAGAAGCCAATTTTGTGAACGTTCATATTATATTAACCTTGAATATTTGCAAAATAAATAGAGTCGATTAATACAACAAAAAATTGTTCTTTTTTCCAAAAATTGTTTGGGTCCCTCGTAAAATAAAGAAATTGGACATTAAAAAATTCCATGTGATTAGGGAAGAGAAGAAAATGAAAATACGCAAGGAATTGGACTTTTCTGTCCCCCACTTGACCTCTTGGCTATTACAGCCAACTCTGCAATTTGGACAACTCCATATTAATTGACGAAATACCCTTGGTGACCCGTTATTTTCCATTTTTCATTGTTTTCACTTGGACATTATTAGATTTAGATCTAAGTACATTTCCACTTTGAATATAAACAGGAAAAGGCGATTATTATCCAATTAATTTGTCTAATATAAACAATATAGCATGACCAATGTACTACAAATTTAAATTTTATTGTAAGGTCAATTGTTTTAATCATTTTGATTAAAGTGCAATCATTCTGCCAAGAAACAATATGATTTCATTGTCACTTTTTTTTTTAAAGGATTTCATTGTCACTTTGTACAAGGAAAAGAGGAGGGTTCTATTTTTAAATGTCTTATTACAGATACTTAGACAAAACCATGAAAAAAATTGAATACTATATCAAAAGGCAAATGAAATCACAAGATAGAGACAATGAAAATAAAGATGTTAAATTAAAATTATTTGCATGGAATCTTTCTAGATGTATGTTTAAAAATTAGAGTATAAATCATGACAATGTTGTCAAATATGTCACCATGAGTTAACTTATATCATGAAAAGTCTAATACATAATTTTTTTTTTAATGTGATTTTGAAGTATCTATAAAATAACAATATAGGCATACTGTATGATATAAAAAAAATTACACGTGACAATAAATAATGTAATGTAAAAAAGATACAATAGATTTACAATGAAATTTAACTATACTTTATTTTTTTCCCCTTTTTTTCTTTTTTGGACTGCACAATCAAAGATGTAGAGGTGGTGGCACAATTGCAATAGACAATAATGTGCAATAGATCAATAATACACTCATTACTCATTATCACTTGCTAGATAATGGCGGGTAATGTGCTATGTGCATGAACAATAATAATTAGGGATAATTAAAAAAAAAAACCTTTGAGGTTCGGGTTAATTACAAAAAAATCCATAAAATTTTGAAAATTGTAAAAAAAAAACCTTGACGTTTGATTATGTTTTACATTTTTCCATTCATAAGTAAAAATATTTCAAAATCCCCCCTGATATTGATAAAAATATTACAGTTGCCCCCCTTAAATTTAAAACATAATCAAACTTGAGAGGTTTCTTTGTAATTTTGAAACATCTGTTTCTTTTGGTAATAGCCCAAACCTCTGGGGTATTTTTGTAATTATTCCTAATAATTATTATCATCAAAAAGAAAAATAAAGCATTGGTTTGTTACTCGGGTTGTAAATAAATCGAGTAGAACCGAGCATAATACTGCCTAATTTTATTTGAAATTTTATTGAGCTTCAAAATCTGTGTTTGAATTTAATTTGACGAGCTTGAACAACTTTGGTGGAACCGAATAGAACTTAAGCTCGGGTAACTTGATATTTTTACATATATTTTTTCCCTTTAATCGAGTTGAGCTTTACATCTTATCAAACGAAATAAAAATATCAACATAACGAATCAAACTCAAACAACTATTAACAATCGATCTCGAGTCAGGTACTGAGTACGTAGTTTGTTACATGTTTGAAAAAATTATACATTGTGCCAAATCAAATTCAAGATAAAAAAAAAAAGACTTGAGGGCAATTTGGTAATACACAACAATCTCATACCCTTGACAAAAGAATGAAAACTACAGAGACCACCACTGTTGTCTCTCTCCCACTCCACTCCTCCTCCTTCACATGCACTCATTCCATTTTTTTTACTTCACTCAGCACAAAGACAAAAAAAATTTAAAACCCTCATTTGATTTTTTTCAGATACCAAAAACCCATTTTCTCTCTCTAAATTTTTTACTTGGCTCTCCAGAATTCTTGGCTGGTTATGATATGATCTGTGATTTTTCTGTACAAACCAAATCCAACCGTTGGATTTCTTTTTGTTGTTTTCTTCTTCCCCGTGAATAAATTCCCTAAATGCAACCCATTCACATAATGTAGTGCTCTGTACTCTGGTTTACTTTGTTTTTTTGGGGCTAAAGCTTAATTTCAGGTACATCCATGGCGGATATCTATCGATTAGAACACTGTGATATTGGGAACAGTGAAAATGGCAACGGAAATGAGATTAGCAGGCAAGATATTCAAGCGGCCATTGCTAAAGCGGTGGAGCTCAGAGCTCTTCATGCTGCTCTGATGCAGGGGAATAATAGCCCCGCGAATATCAGATTCGCTTCTGCTTCCCCTGTTTCTCGCCATGCTTATCACTTATCTGCACAGGATTACCCTGTTTTCACGCCTGTAAGTATTTTTTATTTTATTTTTTGTTTAAATGTTAGCTGAATTTTTTTTGAGAGCTGGATACCCTGTTTATTAGTTATTACTCGAGTATAGAATTAACCATTGTGTGTTATTAGGGTGTAGACGAATAAAGTTGAGCCGAACATGTCACTGTTCGAGCTTGTTTGAATTTTTGTCGAGCTTCAATAATTGTGTTTGGAATTGGTTTGGGTATTAATCGAATCGAGAACGAAGTTTAGTCAAGTGGAACACAAATCGACTTGAGCTCGATACTGTTACATATATTTCATTCTTTTTTACCACACGAGTCGAACCGAGGTTTACATATTATTGAATGAAAAATGTGTTCGAACTTGAGTCTTTATGGTAACGAACTGAGCTCAAATGAGCTTTTAAGGACCGATCTAAGCAAGTATCTAGTAATTTGGTTCGTCTTTGAGCCCTTTTTAGTGATTTTCTTTAGTTGGATAATTTATTACTTTCTTTCATACTTTCTTCCTTTTCCAGTAATTTCAAAATTTCCAACAGAAACCACAAGAAAGGAAACAAATGGAAATTTAGTTTAGGGGGGGTTTGCAAAACTTCTGCTTTTAGAAATAGTTTATTGTAGTAAAAGTAAAAGTAGTTGAGAATGAGAAGCTGATAATGTTTGCAAATAGAATCAAAAGTTGAGAATCAGAAGTTCAGACTTTAGTGAAATAGTTGTAAAAGTGCTTATTTGTTTGTAAAATTCAAAGCAAAAGCAAAATCAGAAATAAAACCCATATCATTGCTTTTAGATTCTTATTAAATGAGGCAGAAACAAAAACAAAAGAGCATTTGCAAGCACTAAACTGTGATTTTTTTTTCCGGGCCAAAAGCTGAGAAGCACTTTTACAATTTTTTTGGGTGATTTAGCTTTTTGTGGCAGATGAGGCCATTTTCAGTGATTTATGTAGAAATACCATAAACTGCATATTTTCTTCAATAGTTGAGAATGCTCATTCATAATCTGAAATGTGAACAGAGTTATGATGATGAACCATTACCAGGATACCAGCAAATTCTGATGGAGAATCGAAACTACGCCGAAAGTTGGGGCGAACACACCGTAGATGTAGCAAATGTTGATGAAGCCAACTTATCAGATTACAAAAATTTAATTCATCTTCGAGAAAAGGGTTCCGATCTGAACTGATGGACTTCGACGTACACATTTGTCCTGCAGAAGAACAAAAATCCATGGCAGATTCATGTACCAATAATATCAATCTGCTTAGAGCATCCACCGGACGGGATTATTACCCCAAGTCTAGGAGAAATAGCATGGGGACATTAAATCGGTATCGTCTTGCAACAAATGCAAACCCGCGGTCATAAGTACCGAATCGGATAATCTCACCAAGAACGTCCGAAAATCGAACATTATCGTCCCGTTGACAGATTCACACTCTTCTCTTCATTCACAGCCAAAAAACAAAGGGATGGTTCTTTCATGGCTGTTTCCTAGGTTAAAGAAGAAAAACAAGAACGAAAACTCACCGGCTCGTCCAAAGACTGATGAAATATACGTCGAAACGCTTAAGAAACAGTTAATCGAAGCGAATGAGAACAGAGACGCGGCGTTGACTGAAGTTGCGGAGATGAAATCATCGCTCGGAGAACTTAACCAGAAGTTGGAGTATTTGGAGACTTACTGTGAAGAACTGAAAAAGGCATTAAGACAAGTTAAAAACTCTCAGCCCGTCGAAAACCTCACAAATCTTCCGAAAAACGCAGAAAATTCCATGCCTGTGAGTGAGGAAGTAATGGTGGAGGGGTTCTTGCAAATCGTATCAGAAGCAAGATTATCAGTGAAGCAATTCTGCAAGACCCTGATCGGCCAAGTCGATGAAAACAACCATAATCTGGTCGATAATTTGAATTTTCTGCTTAAACCGTACAAGCTTTCCTTGAACTCCAAATACTCGAAAGCCGTTTTATACCATTTGGAGGCTTTCATAAACCAATCACTCTACCAAGACTTTGAGAATCGCGTGTTTCAGAAAAACGGCGTCCCAAAGCTTTTGGACCCTCAACAAGATCGCCAAGCTCGATTCCAATTGTTTGTTGCTTTGAGAAATTTAAGTTGGAATGAAGTTTTGAAAAAAGGGACTAAGTGTTATAGCGACGAGTTTAGCAAGTTCTGTGATCAGAAGATGAGTGGCATTATTGCGACAGTAGGGTGTACTAGGCCGTGGTCCGAACAGCTGCTTCAGTCATTTTTCGTGGCTGCAAAGTGTATTTGGTTGCTACATTTGCTTGCGTTTTCGTTTGATCGGCCGTTGGGTATTCTGAGAGTCGATGAGAACGTGGTTTTTGAGGCGAACTATATGGAGGATATTTTCGCTGACAGGCAAAGAACGGAGGGTCATAGTCGGGTCAAGATTATGGTGATGCCTGGTTTTTATGTGCTTGATAGAGTGCTTAAGTGTAAGGTTCTTTGCAGATATAAATCTGTGTCTTAATTAGAAGTGATGTAATTTCTCATGATTTTTTTAAGTGTTTTGTATTTTGTCTTGAACATTTATTGCTTAACAAGCTAAGCTTGTTGAAGTTATTGAAATTGTCTATTGAGAAAAAAACATTGTTCTAAAAATCCCCGCACAGCCCCGATTAGTCCCTGCTTAGGCGCTAGGCACCCATTGTCCGCCTAAGTTATTTTTCTGATTAGGCCCTGTCGTTGTCCTGCCTAATCCCGCCCAAGCTCCGCCTAGGCGCTAAGCGTTAGTCTGCCGCCCGACTAGCGTCTAGCGCTTTTTAGAACATTGGAAAAAGGTGACTATGGTTCATGGTTGTGGAAATCTGTTTAAATCAAGTTTATGGTTTATGAACACTCATAAGCTGGGTGGGCCTCGCGTGACAAATTAGGAGGGACAAGTTGACGACTTAGAGACTAGGCCCACTAACGGTAATGGGCTCATCATTCCAAATTTGACCTAACCTACCACGATTCACATTATTCCATCATTTTCTTTTTCTGCCAACTTTTTAGTGGGCCCAGTCTATTTTTCACATCACGTTTGTTGTTGTAAGGGACCCAGTTTTACGTATCAACAATTATGCATGAGTTCTTGTAAGCTTTTCAAATATTGTATTGTATAAGAGATGTTAAAGAGTGATTTCAAAAAAAAAAAAAAAAAAAATAGAGATGTTAAATAGTAAATTACATTGGAGTGTATGCAATCAACTTCACACTAAAAAAACATTGTCTGCTGGTCTCAGGGACTTTCACCGGCTCATGCACATAAATTTTTGCGATATACATATAGGAAATGGATTATTTTAATTTACTATATTAAATTATATATCACATCATAAATGTAATAAAAGTGTACAAGGTATTAGATCGTTTGTAAACGAAAGTGAAATTAACATAAGTATTCTTTCAAATTTATTTGAATTTTAATCAAATTTCAAAAATTATGTTTGAGCTTGGTTTGATTATTAATCAAATTGGAAACATAATCGAGCTTGAGTAGAAATTTGATATATTTACACACATTACTTTTTTTTACCAATTGAATTTTTTATTCTAATTTAATATTCAAATCATATATTTTATATGTTGAATAAATATCGTGTAGGGCTAAAAATAAACAAAACTATTTGATATTCGATCGTCAAAAACTTGTTTGTGCTCAGTTTGTTAACATAACGAATCAAACTTGAGCACATTTTTTCGTTTAGTAACCTGAAGTAAACAAATTACTTAAAATTTACAAATGGGTACCATGGGGAAAATAGGGAAAAGAATATCAAAACTATCATAAATCAAATCCGGATTAATTAGCTGACATCATAAATTTCTACTACTGAAGCATGGGTTGACCGTTGATCCCTCATTCATCATAATTGAACTTATACTGACAAATTATTTCTTAATTCAATATTGAACATATAATTACTTGATCTTAAAATATTTCATCATATTTCTCTCTCACAGTCTCACTGTCAACTATTTCTCCACCACCACTACCACCAGTCACCACCACCACCCAGTCTCTGAACTGTTTTCAGCTCTCCTCCATTAACAGATGGAAAAAAAAGCATGGAAAACAAAACCGAATACGTGGTTCTATTCCCTTTCATGGCGCAAGGCCATTTCATCCCATTTCTAGCCCTCGCCCAAATCCTAGACCGAAACCGCTACACCGTCGTCTTCGTCAACACGCCTCTCAACATCAAAAACCTCCGCAAATCGTTTCCCCCATCTTCGTCCTCCATTAAATTTGCAGAAATCCCCTTCGACACCTCCGACCACGGCCTCCAACACGAAAACACCGATTCACTCCCTTACAACCTCATCCCCCGCTTCGTCGAAGCAACTCCGTCTCTGAAACTCCCTTTCCGGAATCTACTCTCCGATCTAATCGACATTCACGGCGGTGAAAAGCCGATCTGTGTGATATCGGACTTCTTCTTCGGATGGGCAACTGATGTGGCGCACGCGTTTGGGGTTTTTCATTTGATTTTCAGTTGTACGGGTGGATTTGGGATGGCGTGTTACTATTCCATGTGGATGAATTTACCTCATAGGTTCTGTGACGGCGATGAGTTTTTGCTGCCGGATTTTCCAGAAGCTGGTAGGATTCATGTTACTCAAGTGACCCCTGCTATGTCAATGGCAGGGGAAAATGATCCATTGACCATTTTCCTGCAAAAAAATTTCGTGTCATGGACAAATTCAGATGGTCTTCTTCTCAATACAGTAGAAGAGCTGGATAAACTCGGATTGATGTATTTCCGACGTAAATTAGGGTTTCCAGTTTGGGCGATCGGGCCTCTGTTATTATCAGAAGAGGATAGATCCAAAACCGGTAGACAATCAACGATTAATTCCAAGCAATGCATCCAATGGTTGGACAAAAAGGACCCAAAATCCGTTCTATACATCTCTTTCGGCTCGCAAAACACGATTCCAGCTCCACAAATGATGAAATTGGCAAAAGCCCTAAATTCCAGCAGCAGAAATTTCATATGGGTTATCAGGCCGCCATTAGGGTTCGACATTAACTCTGAGTTTGTTGAGGAAGAATGGTTGCCGGAAGGGTTTCTGCAGAACATTCATGAACAAGATAAAGGGCTGGTTATCAGTAAATGGGCTCCTCAGGTGGAAATTCTGGCTCATAAATCTGTGGCTGCATTTATTAGCCATTGTGGTTGGAATTCAGTGCTTGAAACCGTGAAATACGGTGTTCCGGTGATCGGATGGCCGATTGGGGCCGATCAACTTTACAATGCGAAGTTTTTGGTGGAGCAGGCTAAGGTTTGTGTGGAATTGGGGAGAGGGGTTGATTTTGAGGTCACACAGGAAGAGATTGTTGTTAAGATAGAATTGGTAATGGGGGAAAATGGAGAAGGGATTAGAAGGAAAGCTTGTGAGATTAAAGAAATGATTAGAGATGCCATTAGAGATGAGGAAAATTTCAGAGGATCTTCTGTGAAAGCTGTGGAAGAAATTTTTATTGCTGCATTGTTGAGGAAGGAGAAGATAATTGCAGAGACTAAATAATCAGGTATTGAATTATTAGAAGAAAATGAAAACAGAAAGACTACATTTGAAATAGAATAAGTTTTCACTCCAAATCATCCTATATTTGAATTAATGTTCATCTTTTATTCTATATTACAAACTAGAGTAGTTCTCTTGTGATACGGTCGCACGATGCGACGGATTCCACTTCTAGGGTAAAAAGAGATACTATTTAGTGTATTTAGACAATATATCACGTTTTACACCAAATGTATCATTTTTTACACTAAAAGTATCACCCGTCGCACCGTGAGACCGTCTTACACAAGTTTTTGCCTACAAACTATACTTTCTTCCTCATCTGCATACATGTGGTTAAGAAATCTTCCAAGGCTTTGACAGAAGATCCTTTACATTGTTCCTCATCCTTAATAGCACTCTGAATTATTTGCTTAACCTGACAAGCTTTTCTCCTCATCACATTCCCTTCATCATCATCCTTCATAATCAACTCAATCTTTTTCACAATCTCCTCATGCTTCACCTCAATGCTCACCCCATTGGCCACCCAAATACTAACTCCCATTTCTTCCTCCAAAAACTTAGCATTAAAAGGCTGTTCGGCCCCCATCGACCACGCCAGCATCGGTACGCCATTGCTCAAAGCTTCGATTACCGAATTCCAACCACAGTGGCTCAAGAACGCACCGATCGACTCGTGAGATAAAATCTCCATCTGGGGTGCCCATTTTTTCAGCAATAATCCCTTTTTGCTAGTTTTAATTCTCTCCTCAAAACCTGTGGGAAGAAAATCTTTATTTTCGTTATAATTATCCGAAAATGAATCTGTAGTAAAACTTGATGCAGGGGGCCTAAGAACCCAAAGAAAGTTCACATTGCTAGCCTCTAATGCTTTTGCTAATTCCATTGTTTGTGTTTCAGAAGGAGAGTATTGTGAGCCGAAGGCGACGTAAAGAACCGATTTTTTCGGCTTAGAATCGAGCCATTTTTTGTGATTCGGTGTCGCATTGTCTTCTTCAAAACTGCGAGCTTTGCTGAGAATAGGTCCGATCGCATACACCGAACAATTTGGGAAATTTTCTCGAAAATACGTTAGTCCAATTTCATCAAACTCTTCGACCGTGTTAAAAAGCATTGCATCGGTTTCTTTCCATTTTCGGAATATTTCTTGTCCGAATTTCCAGGGGCCGTTTGCGATCTCACGAGGAAGATTCTTGGTCTGAAATCTGTAACCCTTTGGAAATCCAGGCAGATAAAGCTCATCAGAATTTGGGTTTTTCAGGTGAGGCATATTTAGCCATGTCGCGTGCCACCCCGCCATGCTGTAACCCGCACCGACATTGAAAATCGCGTGCAGAGTACCAAATTCATGAGCAACCTCGGCCGACCAGGCGAAAAACATGTCGGAGATAACGCAGAGCGGTGGATTTCCACCGTCCGCGAGATCGGAGATGAGGTTTCTGAAGGCGGGCTTGAGGGCGACGGAGGAATCGACGAAGTGGCGGATGAGCTGTGGAGGGAGAGTTCCGGCAGCATCGGAGTCGGGAGGGAGGCCGTGTTCCGTGGCATCGAAAGGGATTTCGATCAGGCGAATGGTGGAGGTTTTGGGGAGATTTTGTCGAAGTTTTTGGATGTTTAGAGGGGTGTTGACAAAAGTTATGGAGTAGCCCTTTTCTTGTTCGAGTTTTAGTGCTAATGATAAGAAAGGGATTATGTGGCCTTGTGCCATGAATGGGAATAGAACTATGGTTTCTTTTTGTGGAAACATTTTATTGGGTTTTTTCCTTCAAGAACTTATGAATTAAGAGCCACACCAAGTAATAATCATATCAGAGTCTAAATAGTTGGCATGTATTTATAGTGTATTTTATCCGAGATGAGTTTGAACATAAGAGATATGTTATGTCCAGGGGTGTAAATGAGTAGAGTCGAGCCGAACATGATATTGTTCGAGTTTGTTTGAATTTTAATCGAGCTTCAAAAATCGTGTTTGAGCTTATGTGATTATAAATTGAATCAAGCTCGAACGAGCTTTGGTCGAGCCAAACACAAATCGAGCTCGAGTAGTTTGATATTTTTACACATTTTTTTTTTTTTAATTAATCGACTCGAGCTCGAGCCGAGCTTTACAACTTATCAAACGGAAAAATGTGTTTGGGCTCGATTTGTTAACGTAACGAACCAAGCCAAATGAGCTTTTAATGATCGATCGCGAATCGAGTATCGAGTAGCTTAGTTCGTTTTCCATCCCTAGTTATGTCCTATGAAATTTGCAATTTGCACCAAAAAATCATAGTTAAGAAAGCATAAAAAAGGCTATAAGTTATAGGATGAGTACTACAAGTTCATCAAGTCTCAGTTATTATGCCATTCTTAGCCACAAATTATTTTCAAATCAATTAATACTTTCGGCGCAAATTAATTTCAGAGTTAGTTAACTGACTCATTTCAAGTTAGTTAATCGTCCATAGCCATAAATTGTTTTGAAGTTAGTTAACACTAGCATCTGAGGATCTTTAATACAGTTTGATCCTACTTGTTTTTTTATTTTATTTTTTTGACAAATGATCCTACTTGATTTTGGTATACGAGATTGGTGGTGCACAGTATACTGATATGGATTAAATTTTGACAAAACAGAGCCGTCCGATGTATAGTGGATCCCCATCCCCATCTAGACCTGCCCAAATCAACCCGGAACTGGCCCATAGTCGACGGCCCAGTTAACATTTGACCGGTTTGACAGTTCCAAACCGGCCTCTGGATGGGCTGATTACGGTTTCCGAATCTTTAGAAACACAATCACGTGTCGATGATTGGACAAGAGCCGAAATGAAAACACAAGATCAAGCTTCACCCCGAGGAGGAAATAGTGTGGTGAAGTGGTGGACATGGATTCAATAAATACAACGGCCGGAACAGAACGGGAGTGATTGAGCTACATCACTCCCAAAGCAGGAAACCAAAAACGTTGGAAACCGCTCCAAGGGCCGGCCCAAGTTCCACATTTTGTGGAACTTTAAACCGGCAGTTCAGGAATCGTGGTCAAGTCTATCCCCAACAATTATCTTCAAACTACCTTGAAAAAACCATACACCGTTAAAGTAAAATCCAACTAACTAAGCAAAAACTTCAATATACCTTAGCTAGTTCCTATATTTAAATGCGAAAAATCCATCCACAGCACACAAAGAAGGGGAAGACGTCAGAGTAGGGTTGAAACTCAAACCAAATAATCCATGATATTGGAGTCAAAATTGATCATTAAAAATTATATCGTTGAAGTGATTCATTATTCTAACAAATCAAGCTTAAACACATTTTTTGTCCGATATTATAAGAAGTTCGGCATATACTTGAGCAGCGGAAAATTGGAAAAATATAAGTGAAAAAATCAAGCTACTTGAATTCGTGTTCGACTCTATCACAATACGCTCAAAACTAAACTGATACCAAATCATGGTCAAAGATAATTTGTTAAATTCGACCAAAAAAACCAAACAAGCTTAAATAGTGTTCAACTCAGCTCAATTTATTTACAGTTCTCTATGTGGGAAGGAGAGGAGGCCACAAGGCAATGAAAGGATTATCAATTCATTTGGTCGTCCTAGCCTCCATCGACCAACTCAAAACTATAAGATCTTCTAAGCTATCGACCAGAAATTGCAAAATCAATATTCTCAACTATGTAATTTACACAGGAATTGATTGTAGTTCAGTTGGTTTGAGCATTTGTAAACCAGGCTATTGATCTGGGATCAAATCCCACCCGTCCCACCCCTATCAGGACTTTGTAATTGTACTCAAAAAAAAAAAAACTATGTAATTTACACCAAAAAGACAATAGCAATCAAGTTAGTAAAAAGCTCGTGTTTGCGGACAAACAAGAAGTAACAACAGGAAAAAAATTCTGGATATTCATAAAAATAATACGTCGCGCCCTGGACCTTTAACAAATTGCATACTGATTTGAACAACAGCGTGCGACTTTTGTTTCTTATTCCAATCTAGCAAATTGACTCATTTACACGTAACAGATAGGGCTCTACAACAGCACAAAAGTTAGGGCCAGCCATTGCCCAAAGAATGATAATGCTAACTAAGCCAACAGCTGAATAAATAACAAATTAAGTTCATAACTTGCATTAGAAAGATTTTTACCTAACCGGTAACGCATTCAGCTGAGACCAAAGACTCGTCCGCCTGAATTAGACAGACTTTTTTCTTGCCCCTACAAAATTGGTATCACGGTAAAACTAATATAGAGCATAAAATTTGAGGGAACATGCGGGCTCCATAGAAAAATATCATTTCACTTACCGAACATATGACTCACAAAAACCCTGGACATGTCGCCAACAGCTTATGAGGCGAAGTACTTCATCAATTCAGCAAAGTTATTGTCATCAACCGCATTATCATCAACAACAAAGTCAAAGTCACCAGTATCTAATGCGCTCGTGCCATCAAACTGGAGACTAAACGGACTGTACCCTGGAATATCGGGTGACAAAGCATTGAGAGGCGAAGGAAACTGAGTGTCAACAGGCTTTTCTGGCTCGTGCGGAAATGCATCTTTCACAAATTGCGGGAAACCCCCCTGAGAAATATCATTTTCCGTCGTAGGTAACACCGGTAAATGGAATCCAGAATCCTCTGGTCTATACCGGATCTCATTGAATGTTGCCTCAGACTGTGGTCCTTGATGACTCGGACCAATAGCAGCCGTTGGATTAAAATATTGATAAGTCAATCTGTGATGTAACTCGGGATTTTGAGATCCCTGAGGCAGAGTCGAATTTTGACTTAATCCATGATGGTGATGCAACACGGGAATTTGAATTTGGCCATGCAATTTAGCAAGCTGAGGCCTAATATGCAACTGAGGATCTTGAGGTGCGTGAACAACAAGGGGACCATTGGGCACTAGGTCAACACTTTGACCCACCGTATAAGGCAAGTGTTCATTATCCGAGGACACGCTCTGAATGGGGCCCGCATTTGGAGAAGCAAAGGGCAAGAGAATGTTAGAAGAATTAGGTTCTACTAAGCAGGGTTGTCCGTGAGCATCGTGAGGCCTTATGCTTGTTATCCCGTCCGTTTCTGGCTGACTCTCATTCATCAAATATTCAACAAAATGTAAGTTATCATTGTTTACATCCATACCCGTCTCACCTCGTGGATGTTTTTCTAGAGATGGAACTGCAAGTTGGTTATTAGGGTTTGATTTCGCGTGTTTTCTTTTTCTCGGGCGCTCACCTGCATGTTTTTTCTCCTTGACTGGTTTTGGTGCAACATTAACCGGAGGCTCAAACGGTACAATTGCAGATTGATTTCTCCTATCGTCTTTAGATGAAACAGATTCCAGGCCATTATCGAACCCATCAACATCATAATCACTATCACTCTCGGCAGAAGGTTTCCTTCTATTTCCACGGCCTTTTGAAGGCGCCTCACTAATGCTAGACGAGCCATTATCACTGCTCGGTAGCCTAATGAAGGCTTCCTCCCGGCTCAAAACACCTAGCCATATTGAGCTTTCTTTAGCAGTCATCTTATCCTGTAAACACTTTGACTGCCTAATTAGTCTCCTTATCTTTGCAATATCAGGTGACATATGCTTTATAACAGCAGTTAACACCCCAACTTTCCACGCCTTCTTCAGATCATGAGGCTTCTTATATGGAGGAGTGAGACCCTGTGGTAAACCTGATTTTGTCCACCATTCCTCATTCCCCGTGGGCCACCACGGTGGGGGAATACCCTTCTCGAGCGGATATTTCCTCTGGGGTGGATCACAATGTTGCATTAAGGACGACAAAAGTGATCCCAACGTAGCATCTTGTAAATCTTGAAGAACACTCTGTGAATTGCCATTAAGATTTCCGCCTTCCCCTCTAGAAAGGCATTCGGCCAGACTTAGTGATGGCCGCAGGGCCGTTTTGTCAAACTTGACCTTTTCTTTCCACCAAGCTCTTATATTATCTGATGCACCGCTAACCGGCTTACCCTTCTCGGGAATAATACCATACACGAACCCACGAGCCTTGCAGACTTCCATGAGCTTCAACATGTACTTCAAAATGCCATCTTGCGCTCGCGCCATCTTCTTACGGCGCGCCTGATCGGTAGTGGATTTACCCTTCTGCTTATCTGCAGCTTGCTGTATAGCAAGCTTCTGTTTTTCTTTGATCCTCTTGAGCTTCACGCGATCCTTCCACATTCGCTTCTCCAATTCTTCCGCCTCGATCTCCTCATCACTAACATCTTTCTCCTCAATATTGTCATCATCTCTTATCTCATCAACTTCAATATCAGAACTGCTGCAATATGTATCACCGTCAATGGAAAAAGCCCAAATAATTTGGCAAATGATTAATCAATTATCAAAATCAGAAAAACAACGGAAAAAGAATATTAAAATATTCCCGCCCATAATTTATTAAACCCACGGCAACCCATCTTCAGTAAAAGCACAAATTATAAACTCTATATAATGCCCGATGCTAAGCAGGTGGCATTCATGGAGTTTCATCAAGAATTTACCAAGCAAAAACTAATACTAAAAATTATAGAAATTGGCAAAGGCAATCAGAAAATTGATCAATATGATTTTATATATCATATCAATTGTAAACAGAACAAAGCCCAGATGAATCATATAATCTCCGTAAAACCACACAGCATGTAAAAATAATCAGAACTCCTGAACATTCAACAACACGTCCGACGAAAAACAGATAGTAAATTCAATACAGAGCTAATAAAAAAATGAAATTCTTCATTTCTTCGACAATTAAAGATGGTAATCCAACCTGATATCAACTCCTATATCCTCCAGAACAGCCATCTCAAATTGATTCTGATGTCCGGCCGAAAACCCTACCGAAAATTTTGCAGGATCTTATGATAACGGAAATAAAAGGTAAAATTAAAAAGGAAAATAATTAAAAATTAGGGGAAATGTATTCGTCTTTTCATGGCTGTAAATTTTTGTGGTGGGACTGTGTGATTGTGTGTACGGCCGACCGAGAACGAGAGAGAGAAAATGGAAGGGGGAGACAGGGGGTGGAATTGTCTCTTCATATCCAATTCTCTAAAAGTACTGTTATTTGGAAACTGAGAGTGACGATTTTAGTTCAAAAAGGAAAGAACTGTAGGACAGGCTAAGAAGAGAGGTAAACGGCTAATATTTACGAAAGTGCCCCTAAAAGAGAGGTGGAATTTATAGAATGCTTTGCACGTTGGAAAATGGGAAATGGATATCTCATAGTTGGATATTAGCGGACTATTTTTGACAAAAACTAATTATGTTTAACTTAATGTATTAATGACTATATTAAATAATTGATTACAAAATTAATATTATATATTGATGTTATTTTTAGCAGATCACCGCTGCCTTCGACGCCGTGAATTTACTTCAGAATATTAACAAACATTAGACTTATATGGACTTCGGGGTTATCCCAGAGAAAATTCCGACGCTCAAATCAGCACAATGAACAAGAGATAATTAATAGACCGTATATATAATACTGAATATGAATTAATTGAAATTAATCAAAATTAATAAATATTATTCCTCACAAATGAAGCGAAAGAACCTTTACATACATGGGTAGCAAACGATTGTGGGTCGATTTGAACCCTGTGGGATGGGTTATTCCATCTATAGATAATTAATAGGATTAAATATTATAAATCGAATTATATAAAAATAAAAAAAAAAAAACATTTTTGCCCCCAACATATATCATCAACCTTTGCCAAAAACTATATAAAATAAAATATCATCAACTTTTATCGACATTAAGAAATTCCAAAAGTTGATCCATTTTCGAAAAGCCGAATGTTGATCCAATTTGCATAATTTATGTCGACGAAGCCTCCATAATATGATAAAGTTAAATGTCTATCTCTATAAAAAAAAATGTCCACTAACAATAAAGGTTTAAATATATTTATTTGAGTTAATACGTTATTTTTTAAATTTTATTTGTAATTAAATTTCAAGAATCGTGCTGTTAACTTAAATCGATTGTGTAATCAGATCAAGTTTGAATGAATTTAAATAAAAATTAAATACAATTCAATTTTTATTTATATATATATATATATATATATATATATATTATTTTTGGTTACTAACTGAGTCGTCTTCAAACCGCTATTAAAACATATTCTTATTTAACAGAAAAAAAATAAAGTTTGGTTTGTATATTTAATTAACCGACAACAATACTAACTAGTTAAGATTTTATACATGATACACCTGGAGAAAATAATCCATGTGAATAATTACCGTAGGTTTATTGTGGATATACACTAATTACACACAACACACGTGTATTGTATACAAATCTACACTAAATACCACACCTGCTGGATTTCTCCAGGAGTAGCATCTACTAAACCACGGCCGAGTCACAAGTCCCATCAAAATCGGTTAACGTAAACCCAACCCAAACTCGACCCGCTACCATCTTGCTACACCACAATAGTACAATACATCTACTTTTTTCAAGTAGAAATCGTGGGAAACAAAACATGACATTGTCGCACACAAACATCATCTCATTTTCTCAAGAGTTGTCAATCAGAATGTTTGTGAAGACTCAGCTGACATTGTCAATTTACAGTTGCTACTATTTCAGAGTCCAACATGAACACATTCCTTTGATTATTATCAGCACAAACATATTACATTCATCAAGATAGATAATCTTTTCTTACAAAATCCCATCAATGGGAGTTGGGACACTTATTTTCACTTCATCACATTAAAGAAAATATATATTTGGTGTTTTTGTCCCCGTGCCCATATCTTTATTGTTTACTCATTAGTTTTTCCACTAAAAAGGATCGATCGATACTTATTTCCTCACATGACAACCAAGGACAACTGAAACCATAACCGGAAGCTAAAATGTTTTCACTTGGACAAGAGCTCCTTGTTTCTTCCCAGATTCAAGCATTGCATCTAACACGGCAAAATCTCGGGCACCTTCAAGAAACGAAATGCGAGGCTCACCTTGGAAGTTACTGTCTTTCTGCAAAAAAACGAAAAAGAAGAAGTGGGAGGGTAAATTCTGGTAATACGAATTACGGGTAAATTACAAAACTTACCCCTAAGGTATAGCCTAATTACAAAAAACTTCAGTTAACTTTCAATATTACAAACTTGCCTTAAGGTTTTTATTTACTCAACAAATGCCCCCTCTTGAGGGTGAAATTTGTAAAATAGAAACAAATGTAAAGGGGTATTTGTAATTTTGAAAGATAGGCTGGGTTTTTTCTAATTAGATTTGAACATCAATGGTATATTTTTGTAACAAAACCCCTATAACTAATTGTATGGCAAAATTGTGAAGCTTAAAGATCTTGCACTACCTTCACTATTGCTTGCGAAACATTATCGAAAAAAGTTTTTAGCTCTTCTGTCACGCCGCTAAAGGGGTAGAAGTTGTTCTTCGTTTGCCCGTCAGCCGAAAAAAGGGTAACCTGTGACGACGCATTGATTAGTCAGTACAATTTGTCAATTTGCATGTCTTCATAATGACTAGGAGTTTCAAATATAAAATTTTACGAGTATCCAAACTTCCCTTCTCTATTTTCCACATCAATTTGAAGTGTTCCTTTAAGCCCACGATTCGCCAGGAAAACTATTCGGACCGAACATTAAAAAAATGCAGCTCAACAAAATTGCACACAAACATTATATTTGTTAAGGAATTAAGAGTCAATTGATGGATTTCATTACCTTTAGTGTTTTTGCAGATACAACAGTAACTAAGACTCCAGAACGCCCGTTCTCGAGTTGACTTAACGGAGCAAGAAAAGTTACAAAGATTTTTTGTCAATTTTATTAACCAAAGAATCACTTCAAGACCAAAGACTATGATTTCAGAAACTTACATTACGGAAGACATGCTGTCAGGTGGAGGCAAAGTGGTATCTACGTGAGAAGTTGTGGCTGAGACTGAAGTTACCTCACATCCTGCAAGCTGTTTCGTAAGAGTGTAAGACAGTATTTGCAAAAACTTCAGCTTTTAGAGGAAGTGATTTATTGTAGCAGGAGAAAAGTAGTTGAAAATCAGAATTTGGTAATGTTTGCAAATAAAAGCTAAAAGCTGACCAAGTTAAAAGGGAGTGTTTGGTGAAAAAGCTGTAAAAGTGCTTTGTTTTGTGTGTAAAAATTCAAATCAGAAGCATTATCAGAAATTCAAAGCACCCTCCCCCTACTTTAAGATTCTGATTAAATTTTGCGGACAGAAGCAGAAGTTGGCATTTGAAAACACTAAAAATATATTCTTTTTTTTTTTCAGCCAAAAGGCGACGATCACCTTTTTGAAGTGTCTGCAAACACTCCCTAAAAATCACATAAATCTCAATACCAATCTAAATGTTGTTAGATAAATGTTTTTATCAAGATTTTGATGATTTTGTTTAACTGAGTTTTTACACCAAAACAATGTTTATAAATGTTGTCCAAATACTCCCAATTGATTTAAAATGTCTTTACTAATTTTTTGGAGTATTTCTTGAAGTTTGTTTTCGATAAAAATTGGATAACACTTCTGTATCAAGGTCGACCGGTCGCCCTATAGGGCAACCCGTACCTGAAGAAGAACGTTGAAACAGAAAATGAGACTGAAGGATTTTGATGCAGGTCAACCGGTCGCCCAGGGGGTCGACGGTGTGGTCGACCGGTGCCTGCAAATTGCCCAAACTACAGAAACATTTTCTGTATTGATTCTTGTGAGGGCAACCGGTCAACATAGGGGGCGACCGGTCGGACCCCCCGTCGACCTGTCCCCCTGTGTAAAATAGTGCGATCTACTTTCAAATTTCTATCTCTACACGACCGTTCAACCTCTATTTTTGACAACAAAATTCAAACCGTTGGACAACCATTATCAGCAATATTTACTTTATCAATTTTGTACTATATTTCTACATCTTGTGATCTTCTTTTTGTAGACAATAGTGAAGATGGAGGAGCCTATGTTGGAGATCCAATTTTGAAGACTTTCCTATAAATAGAGGAAGATTTGAAGCAAACAAGACACAACACACAAGCATACAATACAACAAGAAATCTGCAAAATTCTTCAAGCTTTCATTTTTACATTATTGTTGTAATAGCCTAAATTCTTGCACTTGCACAACCTTGAGGTCTAGGCTTTTTGTTCTTGATTACACTTGCACTCAAAGTTTGTATACTTCATTCACTCAAAAAAAAAATTTGTATACTTCATTTATTGAGTTGTAATCTTGAATTTTTCTATCATCCAAAACAAGATATCCTTGTTAGTGTTCTTGTGGTAAGAACACACTTAGGTAATCTTAGGTGTTGAAGAGTGTGGTACTCTTCATAGGTGTTGAAGGAAGATTGTGGTAATCTCCTTGAAGGTGTTGTAAGAAGATTGTGGTAATCTTCAAAGGTGGTGTTGTATTAATTGTGGTAATTAATAAAATCTTTTTTTCTTTTTGAAATCCACTTCGGATATACCGGGGTGGTAGTAGATTAGGCCCTAGGTGGGTTGAACTACTATAAATCATCGAGTGTTGTTTAATTTCCGCATTTACATTCTTGTTAAATACGTGATCATTCGAAAAAGAGGGTGATTTGCAAAAAATCGGCATAATCTATTCACCCTCCCTCTAGATTATCGTAGCCACTTGGACTAACAAATGTATATTAGAACTTTCTTGATGAAGGATTGTTTCGCGGCTTTCGTCAGCTTTGCATTCTTCACAGACTTTCCACTACTTCGAAGTGGCTAAATAGGAAATATGATTTCCTTAATCCCACTACGTGGGGTCGGCTTAGAATGCGGCTGGATATCAACGTTAAAAATTTAAATAGTCCACTCCTAAAATGCACATGTAGATCTTCGACGATGCAACATCAAAAAATTAAAAATGCAGAGAAAACTACGCTCACCATCCTCAATGCTGCAACAAAATGTACTCCCGTGTCTAGAATGTATCCTCCCTATCAAAACAGAAAAATTTTAGCACCAAACTTGAAGATTGCAGGTTCGGTAAACATAAACAGCACAAAAATGGTAAAATAACAAACAAATAATAATCATACACCTGCATGCTATATTTTCATATGTAAATACTTCAATATCTTGTAGGTTTTGTGAAAATGGGACAAAAAGAGATTGTGGAAAAATTGTACTCACAGTAAAGTTGTGCCTCCACGAACTTGAGAAGTAAGGATTTGAGCTATTCATTGGAACTTCCACAATAATTTGAAAATTTACCATATCTCCGATCTCAGCCATAAGCTTTGTGCCCTGTAAGCAGACAACAATTTATATAACATGTCATCATATTAATCAAGTAATCTAATAAGCCAAGAGCAGAAATATCCCGTACCTCCACAAAAGCAGGTTCGAAACGGTAATTTTCAGCAACTGCCCATATTGGTTGGCGAGATAACGTGGTTGTAAGAGAATTATAGCTTGACAATGCAGTTTCCACCTCAGTAAAGGCTGAAGAAATAAGATGGGTAATCCATTACTAAATGATTTACCAAAAAATAAAAAATAAAGGTGTATTTTAGGTCAAAAGAGACCTTTTTTGAAGATGGGAAATATACAAAGGCTAAATTTATTATACTTACAAGCTGCTGCTGGTTTCTCTTCATAATCCAAGCAATGAGTTACACATGCACAAATACAGAAACAGTTAGCTTATCACATGAGAACAAGGAGAGCATGAAATTTCACAAGGTGATAAGAATAAGGCATTCACATAACAAAAAACTCCAAAGCAAATAAGAGTGTCAGGTTCAAGTGTGCCATGTCAGCGTAAACTCATACGGAAATTTCTTATTTAGTTTCAACTTTCAACTATACTGAAAGAATGCTAATATTTTTATTACGTTACGCTCAATTACCCTGAAGAACATGCTTTCCAGCCTTCAGCAGCCTTAATGACAAATCCACCTGCAAGAAATAGTTCACTTGTGAATGATAATGTGGAAAAATTTAAGTGAATGTTAACACATTCAAATCATTGTAATCTTTCATACAACAAGCTTGTAGCTCAAGTGGTATCGCTCACCCTTTGTAAGTGTGTTGACCGGGGTTCGAACCCGGTATCTTTCAGTTTCTTTGAAATTTATCCCCTTCCCTCCAACTAGTACTTCCAACTTATTAAAAAAAATCATTGTAATCTTTCAAAACTGAATGTTTAGATACCTGTATAGCCTTGTAGGAACAATTGGAAGTTTGGATAATTTCATTTAACTACATTTATTACTTTACAAATTTGCATGATCATAAGTCTATGTACTATCAATTTAGCATGACATCAAAATATAATGCAATGCTACCATCTCTCTCTCTCTCTCTCTCTCTCTCTCTCTCTCTCTCTCTCTCTCTCTCCCACACACACACACACTCATTAATGATTAAAATAATAAATAATGACTTATGGCCAAAAACTACCCTATTTGGGTTAGCCTTTTCTTCTTGAATCCAAAATTGACTACTAAGGGGCAATGAGAAGTGGGAGAGCAATAACCATTGACAGCCTCACACAAAAACAGCAAACCAAACAAACACAATACGCAGGAAAAACAAAAAGAGATGCCTGAAATTGGGCAGCAAGAACCACAAGCACAGCAACAATGGAATCATCTTCAACAATCTCATCAAGACCAGCATCACCCCATTTGCATTCCACATCTGGAAAGTGCTCCTTAGCAACATCAATTGCTCCTCTAGCCGACTCCTGCAAATCACAACCCATTTTCAAATTTCCCAAATTACAAGGACCTTCAAATAAAATATCCAGAAACGAATAAGTTCAATTTTGCAGAACAGGGTAAACAGTATCTTTTGCACCCATCTAACAAACAAACTCACACAAACTGCTAAATTCAAATAGAAAAAAACCTAAGTATTTCACATTTACATGTTCTTTCAAGAAAATCCAAAAAATATAGAAACAAGAAAGTGGATGGATGATTTTTACCTCAGTGCGGCTCCATATGGATTTGAGAATGAAAAGATCAGAAATTTCAGCTAATCTTGGAATGTATTCGGTTCTGACAAAGATGCCGGCTCCAAGTATGGCTATCTGGGGTGGACCCATTGAGAAATTTGAGTAAAAATATGATCTTTCTGTTAAAATCTTGTGTTGTGATTAAATGAAGGAACTCAACTAAGTTTTGTGAGTGTAGACTGTAGAAGAGTGAACCCTATAATACACGAGTGCCTGAGCCGATAACTCACGTTTTCTTCTTCTTCTTTTTTTTTTTTTTTTTTTTTTTTTTTTGTGGTGATTAGTCAGTGGAGTAATATCTTCATTGATTTGGGAGTACAGATTCTGATTTTGATGTTTTTGACTTTATAAGATGTTTTAAATAAGCTTAGCCAAACACCTTCAGAATTAAACCTCAATTCCACGTATAATAGACAAGAAAACCTTAAATATTGTTGGATATATATTATCGTGAAGTTTTATATCCCAAATTAAGTCAAAAAACTTACTTGAATTCCAAATGCAAAAACGAAACCAAAACATAGAAAATTGTGAAATGAAACGGTGGACCGATGCTAGAGTTCGACTATATCTTTTTAAGACAAATTGCTCAGTTATGATGTCCACAGCTGATTAGCAAATATCTCGCAAAATACAAAAGTCTTTTAACATCTTGTTCTAGCAAGACGTCAAACTACATGAAACGACGAGCCTCAAATATTTGTACTCTCTTTTAGTTTCGCCTTTACCTTCTCCTGACGTCAACTGCACAACTCATTAGCTCAGTCCAGTCCTCTTCTAAAGTGGGCTGGACAGGGAGAAATGTATGGTGTGTAGGCCCAATCCAACTAGTGATCTAGTGTTTGGGCCGGTCTTAGATGTGTGTAGGCCGAATTTGCTCTAGTGGTTTGAGTGTTACATTTGTGCTAAGAGACGTCAGTGTTCGAACTCAATTATTATTTCTATTAGAAAAATGTTGAAAATTATATAGAAATATAGAATTACTTTGAAAGAAAAAAGGCTGTATGGGCCCGTTTTTGGTGGACTATTTCAGCACACCGAATAGTCCATTAAACATCTCTAATTAGTAATTACCGAAGATTGTGCCCAGATCAAATATAATTTTTTTAACATAACTCAAATTACAAGATTATTACTGATTATTATTTATAATTCACGGATAGGAATAATATCTAGTGGCGATTCCCCGTCAACTCTTCTACCAAGATTTGTACTAAAAAAAAGTAACATATATTTACATTTCACTGAATATATGTATCTAATATTTCATTTTAAATTCTTTTGCTACATACAATTATACAGATGGGTCTAAAGTGGATGCAAATCGATCCAACAATGGATTCATTCCAATCCATGGCTCAGTTGGATCTTATATGCATAATATCACAAGACTAATTTCGGAAGTCGTTTAATGTGGTTTTAGACTCATTCATGAAAATAATACTAAATCAAATATTTTTTAAATAACTTTCAAATTTTAAATTGAACTGAATTCTATAGGATCCATAATTAAAAATGAATCTAACATTTCTTAAAGACAAAACTAAGAAGCAAGGGATTACTTTACTAAGAGCGTAGGTAACGTTTGTTTGTCATCCCATAAGTATTTTTCTTTAATTCTTTTCCTAATCACTAACCAAACATACAATGTTTCTTAATACATTTTCATACTAATACACACATTTTTCAGTACATCACATCAAACATCTATTTCCTCACACCCTAAGTAAGACAGGCTTCTAAGCAATCAATAGAATCATATCGGACAATATAAATATCCCTTGAACACTTAATATTCTGAACTAATTATTGACTAAAAATTACGAAATCAATCTTATGGCAAGTCGACTACGCATCTTACATTTAAGAATTTCATCGAGTATGCGTAAAATAATTTAATAAGGTGTGCGAAGTCGCTAATTAGTATTTTAATATTAGATATAAAATAAACCAAAGTAACCATTGATAAAAAAAAATAAAATAAATCATTGTAACCTATAACTACCTAGAATGTATGTGTCAAACACAGTTGAGTCCAACAAACCAATAACAATACATTTCCGTCATGGAAAAAACTATTATTTACCACTACGAAGCTGACTCCCAACTAATTAAAAATACGAATTAAGGATTTTAACATTAATGATGACCTAACTTTCTACTTAATTATAACACTCCTATTTAATTATTGCTTTTCCAGGCATTTCCGATAGGGGTGTCAATCTCGGCCCCGACACAAAATTAATGAATATGGATCCATGCTTCATGGGTCCGGGTCGAAATTGGATTCGCCAATTGCAGGTCGGGTTCAGATCAACCTGCTATGATCCATTTAACCCGTCTAACCCATTTCTGAATATTAAAATAAACAAGTAAATAATTAATTATAAGAAAAAACAAAAAACAAGATATGTTCTTAAAACTTAAATTCCAAAACCTCCTTAATCATGTATATTATGTCATTTACGTAATTATGTTATTCCTTTTTAAATGTTGTGAACTGTAATATTTTTTATTGATTGAATAGTGTGTTATAGTGATTGATTTAAAAAAAATAAATTTATTTAGTTGAAACTATTAAATGTAAATAAAATAATTTTATTATATGAGTTAAACATGTCGGATCCGGATTACCTATGAAATAAATAGGCCGGGCTTGGGTTCGGCTTTAAGGTTCTGACACGAATAATTAAACAAGTTGGGTCGGGGTTACCTGAAAAATAAATAGATCGGGCTTAAATTCGGGTTCAAGGTTCTAACACGAATAATTAAACAAGTTGGGTCCGAATTGGCTGATAATGAGCCGTAAACCCACGAACCTGGAACCCAACTAGAGTTACACCCCTAAATTCCGACCTTTAGGTAGATATATATATATATATATATAATATCCAATCTTGATGATTTCAAAAAAAAATAATATCCAATCTTGATGGTTGATAAAGGAAAACTGACTCAGGAAAACAAAGAAAGCTTAAGTAGTTTTGGTTGACCGGCACTCGCCTCTTTCTATGTAGCCATGTAGGTCTTAGGTGTATTCAATGAATATAAACATGATTTTCATTTATTTGCAAAGTTGTTTTCAAATCATAAATTAGCCATTGACCTCTCAATCTTGGGCCAATAATCTTCATTATTTCACGCGGCTAATACTTTATTGAATGAAAGACTCAAAGGTTTGATATTATGATAACTAAGTTTCTTTTTTTTTTTTTCGCTTGAAAAAGAAAGGTTTCTTATTTTTTTCAAACGATTCATTTCGTTGAAACTTTAATTTATTATTTTTGGTGCAGAGGTTGAGTGTTGACCCTGCACCTTGAAGATATATTCTTAAGTGTTTTCATGTAAATAAATTATTAAATGAAATTTAACAATTGATTCCCCTCCGAATTAATAAATTATGTTGATAGGATAGTTAACATATATATTTTTCCCAGAGGCTATGTTCCATCCCTAGTATTGGGCAGGTTTTTGTTTATCAAGGTTCCGGACTTCAAGTCAAGTAACAATAAGAATAATAATTAATTAATGTAATTGCAGTCCAAATCTTTTACTCAATTTGGTGTTACATTTTGTATTCCACAGTAATATTGTTAGGGTGGGAACTCGGATTGAGGCACGAAACTCATGTCGTATCAAAAATTGTCACCCTAGATAAGTGCATAATATATTTACTAACACATATATATAATGTGAATCAAACACAATTTTCTCAATAGAAATCTGCAATCTAATGTATGTCTCACCACATAAATCTCTTGTGAAAAAGCAAAAAAATTGGAAGCCCTAAGAATTCCGTAAGGTTGTATTTGGGGGGAAAGTATTTGGACTTGAGTATAAGATTTAAGGAAATGATTTCAAATGACTATCTAAAATGTATTTGAAATTCACTAAAAATGACTCAAAATAGTTTTAAATCGGAGCTCAATAATTTGAAATTATACAATGAGATTCTCCAAACAAGCTCTATGAACTTTCTATTATCAATTTCAAATTCTCCAAACAAACCGAACTCTAAAATCGAAACCGAACAAAAAATCGAAATTTTGTAGAAATGAAAATGGAAACTGAATCGAAAATTTCGGTTCGGTTTCAGTTCGAACCGGATTTCGGTTTCAGTGTGATTCGGCCGGTTAACCAAACTGTGAACACCCCTATTCATATCCATCAATCCAAATCAAGCCCACGAGGGGTGGTGGTGGTGATGGTGGCGTGGTTTATTTTAGCAAGAGTTAATTTTTTTTTAACGCGTAGAAGTGAATCAGACAAAGCTCCCAACACAAATACAGAAATACTAGTTAATGTATGATTATTAAACTGTTCGTGATCAAGATGCTGCATCCAGGATAGGATATGCCCCTATAGTGTCTTAGTTTGTTGCACGAGTTAAAAATGAAATGGATCAGTTACTCATGATACAAGAGAACAAGGCCATTCTTACACTTTCAGCCACCATCAAGTGTGTCGCTTCTAGGCGGACACATGAAAGTTTAAGCACCATTTAGACGGCCAAATCAAAGTGATTATTACTTCGATTTTTCAATTTGAGTTTTTCTAGAATATCCCCATTCAAAAATCCGCACCGACCTATTTAATTATTCGTGTCAGATTTCTCATATTATTCATGAATTCTAAGTCAACCCAAAATAACTTTGTGTATTTTAATAATCTAAATAACTCATCTTTTTATATGGGTTGTAGAATTCATTTTTGATCCCAAAATTACAATTACATACATTCGATAATTTTTTAGAATTCCATATCATCCTAACATATATAATTATTCAAAAATATTAATGATGTGGCACAGGGTGGCTAGCATCTGCCCAAGATGTATTGTTCGCTATGGCCTATGCCTCACGGGTTTGTCCGTGAAAAAGCGTCTTTTGTGGGAGAGGGTTGCTTTGGCCTAAATCTTGTGAGTATGTTCTTTTTAAAGGTACCTCTTGGAAGAGAGGGCTTAGCCCTCGCTTATAAGTGGGAGATATCCCTCCCCATCATAAGCCCTAATGTGTGGGTGAACTGTGTGACTAGGGATGACAATGGGCGAGGACGAAGCTGATATTGGACATACCATCCCCGTCCCAGAATCTCATTCCAAATATCATCCCCATACTATTTCCCACTTTGGGTATTTGGTACGGGGATGGGGAATCCTTGATGGCTCAAAAGCGACTCTAGAAAACCATAGGCAAGTGTACCTATCGTTTTGTAGTATAGATTATTGAGTATCGAGTGTCATTCCCACGAGGATTGTAAGTACTAATAATTACCGTCTTTTTGTTATTTAATCTAGCAATTTTCAGAGTTTTGTTTGTTTAATGAAAATGAAAAATAGAGAATTTTAAAATAATTGCAACTTACAAAAGATCAAATAAAAATAGATTGTAGAATTAAGAAATCAAGAGCTAGAAATGTGTTTGAATGTAAATCCCTCTAGAATGTTTTGTGATTTAACAAGATAAAAATACAACCATAATCCCTTACAAAAACCAACCTCTTTTAGTAAAATCTCATGTTTCATGGATCGTAGAAATTCGATTTAAGTTAAACCCTCTATCGCGCGAATAACTTCTAATCTCAAGTTGATTAATCGAAATCTCTTTCTAGTTAAAACCCCCAAGACAAGATTATAACGATTTATGAATTCCCATATTAGGTTTGACCCTAATCCAGGAAGATTTATGTCGCCCTATATCTAGGATTGCATGCAACTCTTTTTACTTATATAGGTTCTATTTCATCATGAATCTCTCGATTTCCGGATGAAAAATAAACTTCAAATCAATATTAGCATATACTAATTTGAATGAATAAAGCATAATATAAGTGAATCACACAAAACATGAAGATTTTATTAAAAACATACAAACCTTAATCACAAATTCATTCTAGAGTTAATTACATTCAAACACTAGAAATTTAGCTACACATGGCTTTGACAAAAGAGTATACTACACAAGAAGATATGAATAAAATGAACATGGTGTACTTAGCTCTTATTCAAGACCAATACAAGACTTCCTCCTTGGTTGATTGCAATGATGTTGAGCTCAAGCCTTCTCTCTCTATTGCTCTTCAACTTCCAACTCTACCTCTCTTTTATCCTCTCAATGTATTTTGCTTTAAAACTTAGAATATACAATGAATATACAATGAATCTCTCTACCAATGAATACTACATGAATTTTTTTTTTCCCCAACTCAAACTCTTGGCTTTTATAGCACCATCTTTGTGAAAGAACACATCAATAATGCTAACAAATGCTCCACTTCCATGGTTGTTGGTTGAATCATTGTGTGCACATTCATTGTTGAGTTGGTTGAATCATTGTGTCCACATGACAATTGAGGGAATAATAGAGCTTGGTGCATCAAAATGAGGTGTAAAAGTTGCTCAAAGGTTGTCAAAAGCACAAAGGAAAGTCTCCATAATTTCCGCCAAAGAAAAACTCACGGGCCGATTTAAAAGACACCCGTCTTTCAAAGCACGGCCAGGCCGTGTTCATGATTTTTCGAACACGGCCGTGCTTGAAAAGCACGGCCTGGCCGTGTTTGGTACGTCGGGGCGAAAAATTGCTCGTTTTTGACTTTTAAAAAAGCACGGCCGTGCTTAAAAACACACCGCCCGTGTTTGTGAAAAGGCCCCGAAATGACACGTTTAGCTTGGGATTTTGAGTGTTTTGCATCAAGAAACCCCGGGTATGTTTTGACATGAAACCATGGCCCAAAATTCACCAAAAACAGCTCCAAATCATCAATCTACACCAATAAAAGCACCTCAGAGTAATGTGAACCATGTACAATCAAAAATTTATGAAACTAAAAATAAAATAACTCAAATCATACTTAAATATACACATAAAACATGCATAAAAAGACCCTTATCAAACCACCTCCAACTTTGAACTTTGCTTGTCCTCAAGCAAAACATTAAATCAATAAGAATGGTTCAATAAATTACAACACACAAGGATTTTTTTTTTCAACACATTGAACACAAGCAGTCAAGTTCTTAGCCTTCTCAACCCGAATTAACCATTCAGTAAAAACACAATTTTGCAAAGCGATCGACTGTCAAGAAAGACTGTAACATCAGCAGGCATTATTCAAACTTGAAATCATCACTCCACAAATATTGATAGTTATGAATAACTTCAATTCAATAATGTCATGAAAATACAAGAATTCAATGGATCATTGTAGTTAGCCTACTAGTCATATAACCAAGCTTCTTGAACTTTTATTGGAATGAGAATTCAAGGAATATACATTCTCCCTTTCGATTTTTTTTTTGGTAGGTCCTTTCGAGGCATTCTTCCACTAGGTTTATATTTTGAATTTTCGTTCAAACACTTCTAGGGTGGTTTCACATACTCATATTTGTGTCGCCGTTTTACGTAAAAGACAAACATGGGGCTCATGAATGCTCCTAGTTACTAAGCAACAACAAATATAGGAGTATAACCTCGATTGGATTCTCTTTTTTTTTTCTTCTTTTCTTTTTTTTTCATTTGTTTTTTTTTCACAAGCTTGGTATAACAACTAGTTAACCACCACTAAATCATGAATTCTCAAACGTTCATAACACTAAGCTTTGTCGTAAATGTCTTAACAAATCAAGTATTATGGAGTTGGAAATCTCGTCAAAATTTAGCACACATCTACATCAATCTATTCAAGACAATCAATTGCTTCACATTGAAAACATAAATCAAAAAGTTAATTTTGGTGTGATTGGGCTAAGTTATTGACTAGCAAACACTCAATTTGTTAAAAAAAAAAAAATTTACCTCTTTTCGACAAACTAAAAATAAAAGCAAGCACACACAAACTAAGAATGTAATTGCACCCACCTCCAACTTTAAAGGTTCACATTGTCCTCAATGTGAAAGAAAGAGATGAATGAACACAAACAAAACACTCAAAAATCAACCACACTAGAAGAAAATAAAAGAGGTAGAAAAGAAAAATACGACCTTACTAGAAGAGTGAAATCGGTATTGGCGACCATTGGGTTGTTTAAGACGGATCTTCATCGGCATCTTCATACCTAATCAAGGATACACAACTCGAATACCGTGAAATCATCAAATATAATTTTTTTTTTTTGAGTTTTTTTTTTTTGAAAAAAAAAATTATTTTTAATAATTAAAACACGGCCGTGCTTAAAAAAGCACGGCCAGGGCGTGTTGATGCGAATTTTTTCGATAAAAATAAAAAAAAATTAATTTTTTTTAAAAAAAAACACGGCCGTGCTTGAAAAGACGGCCACGGGCGTGTTCGATGCAATTTTTCCTACAAAACTTTGGATTTTTGAACACGGCCAGGGGTCTACCTTAATCACAAATTCATTCAGAGTTCATTACATTCAAACACTAGAAATTTAGCTACACATGGCTTTGACAAAAGAGTATACTACACAAGAAGATATGAATAAAATGAACATGGTGTACTTAGCTCTTATTCAAGACCAATACAAGACTTCCTCCTTGGTTGATTGCAATGATGTTGAGCTCCAAGTTCTTCTCCTCTATCGCTCTTCAACTTCCAACTCTACCTCTCTTTTTATCCTCTCAATGTATTTTGCTTTAAAACTTAGAATATACAATGAATATACAATGAATCTCTACCAATGAATACTACATGAATTTTTTTTTTTTCCCCAACTCAAACTCTTGGCTTTTATAGGCACCATGAAAGAACACATCAATAATGCTAACAAATGCTCCACTTCCATGGTTGTTGGTTGAATCATTGTGTCCACATGACAATTGAGGGATTAATAGAGCTTGGTGCATCAAAATGAGGTGTAAAAGTTGTTGAAGGTTGTCAAAAGCACAAAGGAAAGTCTCATAATTTCCGCCAAAGAAAAACACCGATTTAAAAGACGCCCGTGATTTCAAAGCACGGCCAGGCCGTGTTCGCGGATTTTTTCCCGACACACGTCTTGAAAAGCACGGCCTGGCCGTGTTTGGTACGCGTCGGGGCGAAAAATTGCTTGTTTTTTGACTTTTAAAAAGCACGGTCGTGCTTAAAAACACACCCTGCCCGTGTTTGACTGAAAAGGCCCCGAAATGACGCGTTTAGCTTGGGATTTTGAGTGTTTTTGCATCCAGAAACCCCCGGGTATGTTTTGACATGAAACCATGGCCCAAAATTCACCAAAAACAGCTCCAAATCATCAATCTACACCAATAAAAGCACCTCAAAGTAATGTGAACCATGTACAATCAAAAATTTATGAAACTAACAATAAAATAACTCAAATCATACTTAAATATACACATAAAACATGCATAAAAAGACCCTTATCAATCCTCGTTTGGGGAATTGGGTTCCCCATTTTATATTAATTAATAATTTTTTTTAAAATAAATTATTTAAAATAACCAATAATTAAAATAAATAAAATAAAATAAATTCCTAATTTCTAAAATAAAGAATGAGAACAAGTAAACTTATAAAGACTTAACGATTTAATTTTTATAATTAATAAAATAAAATATTATAAATAGAAGTAATATTAATAATATATAAATATAATATATAAATTCGGGGATGGGGATGGGGACGAGGAACCCCGTTTTATCTAAACGAGGTCGGGGATGGGGCGGGTGATATAAATACCATCCTCATTCCATTCCCACTTCTAGAGAATCAGGGAATCCTCATCCTCGTCCCATCCCCAAATTAACCGGGGATTCCCCGCCCCATTTTATTCGGGTACTAATGAGAATGGCTCCCCGCGGGGGTTTTGTCATCCCTATATGTGACCGGGGCCAATGATGCGGCACCCAATGATATGGCACCAGGTGGCTCACGTCCGCCCAAGAGATATTGTCTGCTTTGGCCTAAGCCTTACGGGTTTGTCCTGGAAAAGGCGTCTCTTGGGGGAAGGGGCTTGACCCTCACATATAAGCCAGAGTTCACCCGCATGTTCACTCGATGTGGGATATATCCCTCCTTATCATATTCTCAATCATGTCAAACGGGTTAGTCGCGTCATTTCAAGTTAATCATAACCCAGCCTGTTTATTATTCATGTTATTCGGATCCAGCCTGATTATAACTATAACCCACCAAGCCTCAATCATAACCCGCTTATGGTTCGTATCGTGTTACAAATTATCACTCCTATTCAGTAGGATATACAACAATATAAAGTAAAAATATGCGTACTAGGAAAACCCGTGATTTTCTAGTCAGGTCTTAAACGTAAATAACAATCTGGACCTAGTCCTGCACCACATAATGTTCTCCGAGGATTACTCTAGAAAAATAAAGAAAAAATATGTAGCTCATTGTACATTTAGTCAGGTTTATTTGATTACCAAGTCTACCCTTAAGACAAGTCAAGTGCTGGAGCTATTGATTTTTCTTTTTCATGTTTTGTCTTCATTTTCTCCAAAAAAGATATAGTAAGACCTTGTCAAAGTGTAGGAAGCTAGCAAGAAGTAAGAAAACTGGGAACACGTCTCCTTCTGATAATCTCTTATATATAATGTGATCAATAAACCCCAAAGTGATGTATAAGTCAAATATATGACAAACCTTGAATACTAAAGAAAAAAATAAAAAATTAAAAGAAACTGCATGTCACAGTCTGTCAAGTTCTGTGCATGTATTAGTTTCATGCATTTATGTTTATACTATATAAACATGTTCAGCTGTAATAACTTTCTCCAAGCCTAGTGTTCCATATTGAGGAAGCAGTGTAAAAGGACTCTCTGTGCTACCATCTAGATTTAACACGAAATGTAAGCAATTTCTTGCTCCATCATTGATTCTCTCTTAATTTCGTTTTCTGGGATTAATTTTCTTAGCTCCTATAACTCCCTTGAGATAACATTTATTACTTACTACAATTTTATTTGGAAATCCTTCATGCAAAATGCAATGAAACTATCTGTGCATGCTTTCTTCTAAATGGTAGTATTCTTGACTTCAACTAAAGGGTTAGATGAAAAATTACCTGCAGACCAAGTGGCTGGAAATAATGGATGGAGTATCGATAGTTGATCAATTCTCAAAGCTGCATCCTAGCTTTCATCCACAAACAAGAATTGCAATAGTTGGAGCTGGCCCGAGTGGACTCTCTGCTGCTTATGCGCTATGCAAACTAGGTTACTCTGATGTAACAGTATTTGAGAAACACCAATCCCCTGGAGGAATGTGCGAATCAGTTAACATTGAAGGTAATGCGATATGAAAGTATAATCTTGCATTTAAAAAACTTAAACAAACAAAAGCATAACATGGTCGTGGTTAGAAACAATTATAGACTCTGGCATAGTTGACAAATGAAAAAGTTGGAACTATTACCAGAAAATTGCAGAAAGTACAGGGGAACAATTGCCTACTAGAATTTTTTTTAATTTTCTTGCTGTCATGCTGCTAGAGAATTTTTTTCACCCCAAGATGAGATTTGCTTATGAAAATTTTCAGAAAACACATTATTCACTCACTTTGACTTTTTCAATCACCAATACATCTACTCATTTTTTCAAAAAAAAAAAAATCAAATCAATTTTCATTATTACACATTTTTTCACAAATTCCACTATGCACTCCTTTCACCCTTCATCTTTCATTTGTTTTATCACTATTCTCTAGCGTAAAAAAAATTCAAAATGAAAGGATATCCAATTGCATCCTAAGTGCTTATAGATGAATAATCTCATAATTCTTGGGGATTATGGCACGGGAAAGTAGTATCCAACATGTTTTTCATACATTGCATGAAATATTTTTTGTCAGAAACAATTTCAATGAAAATAAAAGAAATAGAATCCGAACACTAAAATTCTTCTTATAGGAAGGATCTATGATTTGGGAGGTCAAGTTCTTGCAGCAAATAGTGCTCCTTCTATATTTCACTTGGCTAGAGAAGTTGGTGTTGAAACAGAGGAAATGGACACTCATAAATTTGCACTCATTAACAGTTCAACTGGAGCTCTCAGTGAAATGAAGTTGGTAGAAGATTATGTATCTATGATCACTCTTACACTGAAACTCCAGGTCAGCAGATGAGAAGACAATATACCTGTAATTTTCAACCACCCAAACCACTTCTGATTTGATCTCTTCCTCTTTCTGCAGGATAAGGCTAAAGCATCTGGTCGGATTGGAGTACATGCTGTGAGTGAAATTGCTCCTGATTTGGCTCCTGAATATCTCAAGAATCAAGGCTTTCCCTCAGTTCCTAAATCAGTAATATATGGGTACACAGCATCGGGATATGGTTATGTGCAAGACATGCCTTATGCTTACATTCACGAGTTCACCAGGACGTCAATGGCTGGTAAAATTAGGCGGTTTAAAGGAGGTTACATGCGTCTCTGGAAGCAGCTGAGTGAAAGGCTGCCAATAGAAGTCTGTTGCAATACAGAAGTAAAATCTGTGAGACGTGATTCATCTGGTATCAAAATTAAATTTAAAACTGAGAATGGCGATGTACAAAGGAGGGAATTTGATAAAATTATTATCTCTGGCGCTTTTCCATTCAACAATGGGAAGACATACAGATCACCTTCTCTGGAAACAGCAGGTATGTTAAAAATCATATAACAAAAAAAAAGGTCATTTCGTACAAATTTTCTAATTGCTTTCTCTGTTGCAGATTTTCTGAGCGACCGAATGGACTTAAGTGACCTGGAAAAGGAGTTGTTCAGTAAAGTGCAAACTATTGATTACTATACCACTGTCCTGAATATAAAGGGATTGGAGCACATTCCAAAGGGGTTTTATTACTTTCCTGAGTTTATGGATGATCCTGCAGCTATAGGAAACCCTGTTGCAATGCAGAGATTTTATGGGGATACAAATGTGTTCCTGTTCTGGTCTTATGGGAACTCTGCTGATATTCAGGGAACCGAAGTTGCTGAGCTTGCCATAGCTACAGCGAAAAGAATGGGAGGTGAAATCGAAAGAGTAATTTTACAACGAAAATTCAAGTACTTTCCTCATGTGAGCAGTGAAGGTATGCTAATATTAAGCGTAGTAAGAATGTTCAGTGATATTCGTTCACATCTCCGTTCTGACTGTATTTTTATTTCGGAAAAACAGATATGAAGGATGGGTTCTACGATAAGATGGAGTTTCTACTGCAGGGTCAACGCAATACTTACTTTGTTGGTGGGCTAATGGCATTTGAGCTGACAGAGAGGAACTCTAGCTATGCCATGGAGCTCGTCCGGAAACATTTCTCTAACAATAATCCTGAACCAAACTATCCATATGTTAAGGTAATGAAAATGCATACAAATTTTATTGTAAACATGGATATTTTTGGCATTGATATTAAAAATGTAATTTCTGAACCAATATTAACTTGTTAATTGCAATATATGCTTTTGCAGAGATTATTGACACTGAAACCACGTTATGGAGGTTTAGTTTCAAGGCAATTGGGTGAATCACCAGGAGTCCAGTTTCCAGATCTTTCCACGCTTGATGCATACTTGAGATACTGGGGAACTCATAGTGTCACCCAGACCAGGACACTATACACATGGATCAATGAGAAGGGGCATGTTGTAGCACAGAGGACATATAAAGAACTTCACTCAAATGCCTCTGAAATCTCTGAAAAACTTCTGGCATGCCATAACCCGACCATTAAGGCCGGTGATAGGGTTCTCTTGGTCTATATGCCAGGTCTAGATTTCATCGACGCCTTCTTTGGCTGTTTGAGAGCTGGAGTCATACCAGTTCCTGCAATACCTCCCGATCCATCTCACAAAGGCGGACAAGCACTTCTTCATGTTTCTAACATTGCCAAATCATGCGATGCAGTCGCTATTCTATCAACAGTTAGCTATCACATAACGGTTAAGGCAGCTTCTGCCAGAAACATGTTAGCTCTTAAAGTAAACACCAAATCTTCCCCTCGTTGGCCTGATTTGCCATGGTTGCACACAGACTCCTGGGTGAAAAAATCCAAAATTTCCATCCCCCATGGCGATCGCACAGCTGAGAAGTATGAACCTTCACATCGTGATCTGTGTTTTCTCCAATTCACATCAGGCTCAACCGACGAGCCCAAAGGAGTCATGATAACTCATGGTGGGCTTATTCACAATGTAAATATGATGAGAAGAAGGTACAAGAGCACATCAAATACAGTCCTGGTAAGTTGGTTGCCTCAGTACCATGATATGGGACTTATTGGGGGACTATTTACTAGTATGGTAAGTGGTGGGTCGGCAATTTTGTTTTCTCCGCTGACATTTATCAGGAATCCTATGTTATGGTTGCAAACCATAAGCACATATCGCGCTACTCATAGTGCTGGCCCAAATTTCGCCTTCGAACTCCTTGTTCGTAGGCTGGAAGCTACAAAAGAACATAAATTCGATTTGTCCTCCATGGTTTTTCTCATGGTTGCTGCTGAACCAATCAGGGCAACAACCATGAGAAAGTTTCTTGAGTTGGTTCAACCTTTTGAACTCCCCCAAGAGGTTATGGCTCCTGGTTATGGATTAGCTGAGAATTGTGTTTATGTATGTAGTACATACGGAGAAGGTAAAGCTATGCTAGTTGATTGGCAAGAAAGGGTGTGTTGTGGCTATGTCAATCAAGATGATGCTGATGTCGATATCAAAATTGTCGATCCAGAAACTCGCAAGGAGCACGAAAAATCTGAAAAGGAAGGGGAGGTATGGATTAGTAGCCCAAGTGCTGGAGTTGGTTACTGGGGTAGGGAGGAGTTGAGCCAGAATACGTTCAGAAATGAACTAAATAAATATCCTGGCAAGATGTACATACGAACTGGAGACTTGGGGCGAATTATTGATGGAAAATTATTCGTCACAGGTCGAATAAAAGATCTCATTATTGTTGCCGGAAGGAATATATATTCCTCGGACATTGAGAAAACAGTTGAGAACTCATGTCAACTCATACGACCTGGTTGCTGTGCTGTAATTGGTGTTCCAACGGAGATACTTTTGTCAAAAGGGATACCAGTCTCTGAAATTTCGGATCCAGTTGGTTTGGTGGTAATCGCTGAGGTTCGAGAAGCAAAGTCCACTACGAAGGAAACTATTAGACAGATCCAGGCCTGTGTTGCAGAAGAACATGGAGTTATGGTCGCATCCATTGTTCTGATAAAATCAAAGACCATTAGTAAGACAACGTCAGGAAAAATCAAGAGGTTTGAATGTCTGAAAAAATTTGCTGATGGAACTCTGGAAATTGTCGATCAGCTACGTACAGGAGAAAAGTTGCAGGTCCAATCCAAAGAAAGTGTATCAGGTTCTCAAGCCATGAGAACTCACTCTCCATCAAGTTCCAGTATAACCAAGAAAGAGATAATACACTTTTTAATGGAGCTGCTCTCACAAATGACTGGAGTTTCTATAGCCAATATCTCCACCACTGAAAGTCTTGTATCTTATGGGGTTGATTCCATTGGCGTGGTTAGAGCCGCACAAAAACTTTCAGATTTTCTCGGGGTTCCGTTGGTGCGATCGATATTTTCACAGCAACCTGCATTGACGACTTGGCAACTTTTTCAGATAAGCTATTAAAGAAGTCTCGCCCTCAATCTGCCACTGGCTTGCCAAATTCTACAAAACAAAAGTCAAAAGTAACAGCAATTGCTCTTGGGGTTTCCTTATCTCATAAGCTGCACATTTGGTTAATGCAACTCATAGCGCTTGCTTATGTTTGCTTCTTGCTGATTCTTCCTGCATATCTCTCAGTTTCCACGTTTACATATTGGATTTCTATTTGGCACACAATGCAGAGAACTAATGGCTTCAGTTACTTGATTACCTTGGGATGTGCCCCTCTTTCTTGGATGTTATGCATTTTTTCCACTTGCATTTGCATAGCTTTATTGGGCACTCCATTTCTGCAGCCAAACTATGCCTTGGATCCAGAGGTTTCAATTTGGTCCACTGAATTCGTGAAATGGTGGGCACTTTACAAAGCTCAAGAAATTTCCTCAAAAGTTCTTGCAGTTCACCTGAGAGGCACTGTGTTCCTCAACTACTGGTTTAGGATGCTAGGAGCAAAAATTTCATCCTCTGCATTAATCGACACTATCGATATCACTGATCCATTTTTAGTTTCAATTGGGGAAGATGCAGTACTTGCAGAAGGAGCATTGCTTCAGAGCCATGAAATGAAAAATGGAGTTCTGAGTTTCTGTCCGATCAGAGTCGGTCCAAGATCTTCAGTGGGACCATATGCTCTGCTTCAGAGAGGCACAGTGGTCGAAGATGGAGATGAAGTACATGCACTGACTTCTGGTGGAGAAGGAAAGACTGAGGCTACAACATCTGATGTGGATAACTTCCAAAAGGTTAGTTACATACTCACATAAACCATCTATGCTCATGATCTCCATAAGAGTTTTTGATGTTTTGCTTCTCTACAATTTAAAAATGCATTTTACTGTTCTTTACTGAAAATGCCTACATTCCAATATTCCTAGTAAAATATCCTGATGCATATTACTATTGACTCTAGCCCCAAATCAGAAAATGATATGTAAATAAGTGAGAAGAGGTCGGTTTTCTTGAATTTACCCATGTACTATGATATCACCTCTTGAAGCATTGGCTCTCACAAACTTGCAAGAGTAGTTATGGACTTGGAATATGCACATAGTTTCTTTAGCACTTAAAGATTAATGGGTAGCATATGCTGAAGTTAAACCAATATTTGGAGATTCATACACTAACTTTGCTTTTTATGCTTCTATGATGACCGCAGGGTAAAATGGTAAAGCAAGTCATCAGCAAGAATTCTGAGAATTATGCACCCATCTTTCACTTACTTGGCATCTATGCCATTGGTTGTCTTGGCAGCTTATCAGCAGCTTTGTCTTATTTCCTCTACCTCTGGATATTGCAAAAGCCTCCAACCATGCAGCACTTCACATTTATTTGTGTATCCGGAGCCTTCCATTGGTTCCCTCACACCATTGTTGCATACACAGTGATATTTAACACTGTCCCCTCTAACCCAATCAGTTTCGCCATCTCCATAGCCATGGCTTACACCACTTACGGCATTATCCTAAGTTGTTTCACTTGCTTATTCAAATCCAACATAGCAAGAGATGAAGATATGTCTAAAGCACCTCTCAAAACTTGGCTTCTCCATAGGATTGTGACTGCATGCCACATAAGATTTGCTAAGTTCCTTTCTGGAACAGAAGCTTTCAGTATTTATTTACGCCATATGGGTGCCAAAGTTGGGCAACATTGTTCTATCAGAGCCATCAATCCTGTGTCTGACCCAGAACTCATTTCACTTGGCGATGGTGTGCACTTAGGAGATTTCAGCCGCATCATTCCTGGCTATTACACCTCAAGTGGCTACACTTCAGGGGAAATTGAGATACAAGATAATTCAGTAGTAGGGAGCCAAGGCCTAGTCCTCCCTGGTTCTGTCCTTGAGAAAGATGTCATTCTTGGGGCAATTTCAGTTGCTCCTACAAATAGAGTTCTCCAGAGTGGTGGTGTTTTTGTTGGCTCTCCAACACCTGTCATGGTAAAAAACACCATGCACTCTTTTGATGATAGGATAGAGGAGATGGACATGAAATATAGGAAGGTACTGGGAAATCTTGCAGCAAATTTTGCAGGCTCAACCCTCAAAGTTCGTTCAAGATACTTCCACCGGATTGGTGCAGCTGGCAAGGGATTTCTAAGGTTTTATGATCACCTACCAGGCTTCCCGGATCACACTATCTTCTCCCCTGGGAATAACTACTCCATCATCATGCGACACAGTAATTGTTTAAGCTCAGATGACGATGCACGACTCGATCCACGTGGTGCAGCTATAAGAATCCTATCAGATGAGAAATCTCCACTGCTTGATTTGACCTTGAAGACCGGCAATGCATTTCATGCACGAACCATAGGCGACTTCGCCACGTGGCTCGCCTGTGGAGCTGCAGCACGAGAAGAACATGTGAAACATTCTCCACATGTTCGGGATGCAATGTGGAGCTCCTTAAGGCGAGCAGACTCTTATACCGAGCTTCATTATTATTCAAACATTTCCAGGCTGTTCAGATTCAAAGATGGGCAAGAAATGTATGTCAAATTCAAGTTAAGGCCCTTTGATAAGAAGTTCGGCGAGGAAAATGGTGAGGTCGAGCCGATGGGTATACTCCCACCAGAAACAGGTGCAATCCCAAGAGATGAAAGCGACAAGCGCCCTCGACTTTTCCTAGCTGATGATTTTCAACGGCGGGTGAATTCTCCAGATAGAGTTCACTACGTTCTTCAGCTGCAGATGCGACCAGTCCCAGACGATGAAACGACACGTGAGATTGCACTTGACTGTACCAAGCCATGGGATGAAACTGAGTTTCCACACTTTGACGTGGGAGAGATAACGATTGATCAAGTGCTCACCAAAGAGGAATCAGATGAGTTGGAGTTTAACCCATTCCTCAGATGTCCTGAAGTGCAAGTCATCAGGGCTTCATCATGTAATCAGAGTGCATCAATGGATCATGGTCGTTCAGTAGTGTACGCAATATGCCAACATCTGCGAAACAAAAAGCCACTTCCCGAGGCTTGGAGGATTTTCTTGGATCAGTCTGATGTCAAAGTCGATCTTTCAGGCTGTCCAATGGCAGCTAAGCTGGAGAAAAATGTTGCAAATGAAGTGACACTGGCAAGGCCTTGGTATGTAACCTTGTGGCTGATGTCTGCTCAACCATTCCTACAGATTTTTCTGCCTTATTTTTTGATGGGACTGATAATCTTTGCTCCGATGAACTTCATCTACTACCTAAACAAGCTCACCAAAGCACAGATGCATTTCTTGCTGCCATTCTTTTGGCTTTGCTCAGGCATCCTAGCAGGACTTCTTTGCGCCTTGAGTAAATGGATTCTGGTAGGGCAGAAGAAATCAGGCGAAATCGAGCCAATTTGGAGTGCCGGGATATTCATGGACACTACTTGGCAGGCTATAAGGACACTGGTTGGAGAATATTTCATGGAAATGACAGGTGGATCATTTCTCTTTAACATATGGATGAAGCTCATGGGATCAGAAGTTGCCTGGGACAGTGGGGTTTATGTGGACAGCATGGGTGCTGTGTTAAATCCTGAACTGGTGCAGATAGAAGAGTATGGGTCTGTGGGGAGAGAAGCTTTGCTCTTTGGACACATATATGAAGGCGAGGCGGGTAATGTTAAGTATGGAAAAATTGTTATCAAGAAAGGTGGATTTGTCGGAAGCAGAGCTGTGGCCATGCCTGGAGTGACAGTAGGTACTGAAGGTAGCCTAGGTGCTCTATCCCTGGCAATGAAAGGAGAGCTTGTTAACTAAGAGTCTAAGTCCTTTGTATAGTATAATAGTATGCATTAGTTAGTTTTTCAAGCCTATATTTAACAATAAGAGATGTAACCTGTAGTGAAATATGATATGGGAATTAATTATCTATGTCATTTGCAACAATAAGTTCAATTTTGTCAATGTTTTAACTCTTTCTCAATTAAGAGTAATCTCCTTTATCTAAAGCATAATATAAACAGAATATAACTATTGTTTTGAGAAGCAGCATATATTTGTCAGTGAATAGTAGGTTATGCGACTCAACAAGATCAGCTAACACTTATTTTTTTTCTCAAACTAACATCAAGAAATAGGATGGCGATGTATATTTCATTGACATCTACATTATTACTTGAATATTTGGAAATCAAAAAAATTGAAGAGTTGAAAAACACATTATACAAATTACAATTAATGGAAATCGATACTGAATACACTTGTTGGATCTCTGGCTAAGGTAGTGAGCTCATCATCTCTATACTGGGCCCTGGGGCCCTTAGCACACACACTGCGAAATAGAAAATCAAGGGGAAATGACAATTCAAATACATACTAGAACCTAATGGATGGTTTTGAAAACAAAAACAAAGCTTAAAACTCATCAAAACTATATTCACCTTCCAGTACGTTTACATCCTCTCTCGATTCCGCATTCAATCCCGTCTCTGAGCATATTCAAAAATGCCATCTCATAATCAACCTTTGTAAATCTACATTTAAAATTTTGTTCACTCGCATCTCCAATCTCTCTACACTAGAACAATCAACCAATTGAGCATCAATTTTTGTAAAGGATCAATCAGGAACTGAAATATTACCCATGTTCGTCTTTAGGCTCTCTGGATATTTGTCGATTACTGTATCTTCATCGTCTTCACCGGACTCTCACTGATTCTGCTATTACCTCATCGGAATTTTGAATATTTCTTCTAAATGCCGGGAAATAACCCCCGCCTCAATTCACTCTAATTACCAAAATTATACATCATGATCATATGTCGCATTAGGACACAGAAAAAGAAAACATAAAGCGCTGTTTTGTTCAGCATGGTGGGCTGCTTTTACGGGCAGATGGATGGGCCCAATATCGATCTTTGGGCCACAGTTCTGGGTAAGGGCTATCTATACTAATGTTTTGGAGCATTAATAATAATTCTTAAACTGATAGGAAATTAATTTTGTTTTATGGATATATATATATATATATATATTACGAATTCATGCAATCATTTAGGCTTTAGCTTATGAGTTCCCTCAATTTCATAATAGACTTGTAATAATGCTCATATTTTGTAGAGGTCCATATTTTTTTTGGTGCCTGCCCCCTTTTTTTTTAGTAGTAATAAATACACTGGAAAAGTGAGTTCGGTGAAATTTAGTCCGAAGTCAATGATCTAAGTTACAAACTTCAATCGATTCTCCAATCAGGCCTTTTTGGGTACTTCTCATGTAGCTATACAGATGGATCACCGAATTATATATGATAATAATCAATATTTATATGATTATATCAATGATGCAATTTAACTTATTGTTACCTTATGAAATTATATATATTTATAATAATTATATCTTACAAATATATAAGGACCTGTAAATATATCTAACAAAGTCTAAAATCCAATAATCAAATGCTTATAATCAAATTTCAAGTTTAACTTTCCTCTACAAAATAAGAAGAAAAAGAAGAAGAAAAATAAAAGAATGGTGGCAGTTCTGCAATGGGAGCCAAGAAAAAAATTTGGGTGGGTCGATACATGAAAGTGGGATGGGCCGGATAGAAAATTAAAAAAAAAATTATTTAAATTATAATTAAAATATTTTTTTAAAAAATTCTAGTGTAATTTTTTTAAGAAAATTGGAGTTGGCCCCGACCATTTACATCTTGAGTAGTTCGACGATTATACCGAAACATCTAATGTAATGGCTAATAGTTTAATTGTTTTTTTTTTTTTGGATAAGATTAATAATAACTCTTAAGCTGATAGGAAACTAAAATCTATGGATATATGATAGGAGTTAATGCAATCATTTGTCTTATAAACAACGAGTTCCTCTCATTAATCAACGCGACAATAATGTTGATATATTTCAACATGCCCCTAACTTGTGAGTCTTTCATCATCCTCCATATAAATTAATCAGGCCCTTTGGGGTACTTCTCAAGTGGCTATACGAATTATATATGATAATAATCAATATTTATATTATTTATACAATTATATCAGTGATCAATTGACCTTATTGCTGAGATTTCAAAATTAAATCATATTTAAAATATGATATAATTACTATATCTAAAAAAGATATAATGGCCCAAAAATTATATCTAACAAAGTCTAAAATCCAATAATCAAATGCTTATATCAAGCACCAAGTTCAAACTCTCCTCCAAATAATAATAAAAAAAGTGATTCTTCACTTTTGCATCGAAAAACAGTTGCTTTTGCCCTTTTGCACTTAAAACTGGAAATCACTTTTTCTTTTTGGGTTTGCAAAAACACTCTATATATGAAGACCGTTGAGGCCTTGCAACATGAAACAGAAACCATATATGTAATTAATCTTAAGATTTGCAAGTAAATTTCCACATTATTTCCAAAGTTCGGTTTGTGCTTTTATTGGCAGAGAAGTTACATACTGGTACAATAGACCACCCTAAGTAGATTTCTTGAAAGAATAACCAAAAAACAATCATATGAACATCACAAAAATATCATTGTTACCCCAAGTTACTGATGTCTCACATACACAGTCAGAGCCAAAACAAAAAATGAATTCCAAATAAAATGTCCCAAAAATGAGAAGCAATAAAAGGAAGAGAAAACAAGGTCTCACTTCCATTGGCATCTGCTGTAACAAAAAAAGAGTTATCACTTTCTCAGTTGCACTCGACAACGGCCTCAGCAGCCCGACGAGGTTTGTTCTTTCGCCTGTTCCCATTCTGACGAAAACCATTCGATTTATTCGGCTCCTCAGTGCTTGATCTCATCGTCCCGTTTCCATTCTCCTCTTTCACCGAGTCAACTTTTTCCTTCACTTGCGCGTTGTTCCTTTTCCGTTTTTTCCCATTCTGAGTAAGTTTAATTTTCGTGTCTTTATTGGGTAGCCCCGTTGCGTCCTCACTGTCTTCGTCTTCTATTCTTTGAGCTTCATCTTCGTCTATATCATCTTTAAGCGGTTTCTGTGGTCTTCCCCTTTTTTGGGTGGGGATCTTTTCTTCCTCACCGCTCCCAGGATCGTCTTGGTTAGTCGCAGATAGTTTCTTTCCTTTTGCTCTACCCCTGCCCATTATTATGTTGAACCAAGAGATTTCACACGAGTCGTTGATATTTCTGACATAAAAAGTGCCACGTGTTAAATGCTGCTCAATACAAACACAAAAAAAAAAATTCATGGAAGAAAACAAGGATATTGTTTTCGTTCAGCAGAACACAGGTATTTGTCAAGTTTCTTACACGAATGTGGCAACTACAATAACAGAAAGGGTTAATTACAAGAGTATACCCCTAAGGTTCAGCCTAATTACAAAAAGTGCAGTTATCTATCAAAATTACAAATACTCCCTTGATGTTTGTTTTGTTTTATAAATTGCACACTCAATAGGGTGTATTTGTTAAATAAATACAAACCTCAAGGAAGTGTTTGCAACACCTTAAGGGGGTATTTTTAATTTTGAAAGATAATTTTTTTTTTTGGTAGTTAGGCTAAACCTCGGGGATAGTTTTTGTAATTACCCTAAAAAAAACATCCATATGATGAAAAAGATAAACATGAACTCTGCAAGTGCCTTTACTCGTGTCTTCACAACGAGAAGTAATTATATGAAACAGGCTAGCAAGTATTAGAAAAATTAAAGTTAGATAGACTGAATCCTCAACGAGATGGGAAAGATACAAAATCACCCTTCAAAATGCAGCTTTTCCAACTCAAATTTCATTCAAGTTTGTAGGCAAAATACAAATCTAAGGAATGAAGACTCAGAGAAAAACTCTGTTAAGATTATCTGTAGATTACAAGAATACTTAACAAACAAACCATGCGATACCACGGAGCTTAAAGACTGCATACTAATACGAATGTCAGCAACCAAAACTTAAGCTCAGAGATGTAAAATATCATCAAAAAAATTATTTAAACCACAAAAGAACACCAGAATCTGTTGGATGTCCATCAAACAAAGCGATTCTCACTGAAATATGGCCATCTGAACACAAAGAAAAATATGGTCAAATAAATGTTACAAAATTCCTGACAAAACATCCAAGGCAATTTCAAATCATCGGATTATTGGTAAAATTCTCTTCCGAACACAAAACGTAAAGGACCCCCAACAAACCTGAGGAAAAATTATATTGAACCACAACATACAAATGAAACAGGGCAGAGAAATAGCACCAAAATCCAATCTTTTACCAGTGTCTAATGAAGAAACACCATTTTCACTTTCTTCCAATCCTAAACAGGCTAATAATAATAATTCAGATTAAAAAACTTGATTAAACACTATATACAATGAAACACAGTTCAATAGCAGAAATCAAGACCCAACTAAAAAGTCTAAATAGAAAGAATAAATTTCCAACTCAAACCAAACTTACATTTCAAGTAATGTTCTACAGAGTAACTGAGACAAAGACCTAATTTATATTTTAAAGAAATACATGCAGAGCAGAAAGAGCAATATTCCAAAAGTCATAACCAGGTTGAACCAATCAAAATAATTAAAAACAGATCCATGGACTACAAGAACTACAAAATAGCCACAAGAATCAAAATTTTCATCTTCCCTTTCTAGTTTCTAAAAATACATTTAAAAAAAAAAAAACAATAAAGCCCTTGGTTAATTTCAAGAAAAAGGAAAATCAAACTGACCATGAAAGCCATCAGAATGAATAATCTGCTACACCATGCGCCGGATAGATACTCCAGAAACTACCAGTAGCCCAGAATCCAGATTAGTGTTTAATTTCAAGAAATCGATGTATGAAACTGAAAAAGAAAAAAAAAAGTGATCTTGGAGGGGAGTGCAAAGAACCCAGATCAAGAAAGCTGAAAACAAGATTGAAGTGATATAAAAAGAACAGAAATATAAACCAAAAAAGAGGGGAAAACGCAGATGAAGCAGAAAACACACAGAGAGAGAGCGGCAGCTTAGAAACTTGATGAAATATTTTGTTGATTGGGTTTTGTAGATTCTGTGGAAGTGTAGGGTGTCAAGTGTGTATAAACCACTGTTAGCCACTGTGTGTGTGTGTGAGTGAAAAAGGGGGGAGTGTGTAAATGTGAACAAACAAAGTAAACAGCCTACAGTCAAAAATACATTTCAGTTCCCCATTCATCTAGCAGTGCTGCTGTTAGTTTGACCAGTTAAAATTATTATTATAATTCAAAAAGGTGTATTTTTTTCTTCAAGGTTTGGCCTAATTACAAAAAAAATCTAGAGATGTTTCAAAGTTACAAAAAGTCCCATCATGTTTGATTTTATCTTAAATTGGGTTTGATTTTGTGATTTGTCTTAATTTAAGGGGTTGATTGAAAATATTTCTACAAAAAATATCAACACAAAACTTCTATTGAAATATTTTTTTGTTTATGAAGGGATGATTTTGGATTATTTGGAATCAAACCTTAAATATTTTTGTATTTTTCAAAAATCTCTGTGTTTTTTTGTAATTAGTCCAAACTTTAAGGGTTTTTATGTAATTATCTCAAATTATTATTAAATTTCAAAAAGGTGTATTTTGAATATGTTTAGTTGCATGAAATAACTAAAAAATAAAATTACTTAAAATACAAATAAAAATTATTTTTTGCAATAATTTCATAAAATTTTCTATTTTTTTAATTTGATTAATTTTGAAGATAAAAAAATTAATAAATTTTATATTAAATAAAATTATTTATGTAATATTTTTTATCAATTATAAAGTAATAAAAATTAAAATAAACGAAAGAATTTTAAGAAATATTCTTTTTAGTGAACTGGAGATGAATGGGTAGATTTTGGGCGTAATAATAGTACTTTGCACCAAAAATAGTGTTGGATGGGTAAATTTGTTATTTAAAAAAAAAGGGTGTGAGTGTATTTTTGTTGGGCTTGATAGTATTGTGGTTAAACCATTGTCCGATTCACAAACCTTGGATACTTATTTGGTCAAAGGAAATTGCTTATGAAGAGTTCTATTTTCCCAATTAGTGAGCTACAAATAAGTTGGGATAAAGTTTTATATCATACCATAATTGGTTGTTTAATATGAGGCTCAAGAGGGTAGAAAAGTAACATGGAAGATATAAGGAAGACAAAGGAAATATGATTCCTCTAAGGCAATACTTTTTGTATAGAAATATTATATAGTTATGAGCCAAAAAGTTTGGCACATGAGTTTTTATTCAAGCTTGTTTCTTAATTTTAGTAACAATGTGTAACTGCAATTATTAATGGACAAGGATCTCATTCTATAAACAATACCCTCTGTGAAAAAACTTAATTTTGTTGTCAAACTTAATTGGAATCGATTTCAACCGATGATTCTTACTTAAATAGTTATCAAACATGATAATCGAATCAGAAATTGACATTTTAATGCAATAAAATAAAAAGAATAATTACAAAAACAACTGAGGTTCGAGCTAATTACAAAAAAATCCAGATTTTTTTAGAAATTACAAAACCGCCCTATAGGTTTTGATCCGTCTTACATTCATATGCAAAAACAATTCAAGAACTCCTTATGTTTATTAAAATATTACAGTTAACCTTTTAAATTTAAGACACAAACAAACCCCAAGTATTTTTTTAAAAAAGCTTAGGGGCTTTTTGTAATTATCCCTAAAATAAAATACAACATGAAAGGATTACAATTGAGTGATCTTATTTTGAACAAAACACACTTAAAGCCCTAACTAATGAAAGATGTGGGATCTGGAGGAGCAGGGACCTCAACTGATCCTTCAAGCATATGCATAACTCTCTTCATATGAGGCCTCAAAGCTGGATCTTCTTGAATGCACCAAATTGCTGTCATAACAAATTTCTCGAACCGTTTGATATCATCGATCGCCTCCTCATCGCCGGCCACAAGGGAATTGAGTTTCCCTTCTTTATAACAATCATAAGCCCAATCAGCAAGAATCACCTCACTCTCATTCTCAACATTTGTTTCATAATTCTTTCTGCAGCATAATAGCTCGAGCAACAAAATCCCGAAACTATAAACATCAACCTTAACCGTTATCGGCATGTTTCTAAACCATTCTGGAGCCACATACCCTCTAGTTCCCCTTATCCCGGTGGTGGTTTTAGTCTGATCAGGCTTCAAAAGCTTGGCTAACCCAAAATCAGATATTTTCGCGATATGGGATTCGTCTAAAAGTACATTTTGAGGCTTAATATCACAATGTATGATTTGTGTGCTACACTCTTCGTGCAAATAGCAAAGCCCTCTTGCAGTTGCAAATGCAATCTGCACTCTTTTATACCAGTTGGGCCTAATTGGGTTGTCAAACAGAAAGTTTGCTAAAGAACCGTTTTTCATGAACTCGTAAACCAAAAGCCTGTTTTGACCCTCATCACAGTATCCTAGCAACTGGACAAGGTTTTTGTGGTTTGTCCTGCTGATTGAGCTCACTTCAGCTTTGAATTCTTGATCAGCTTCTTTTTCTATCTTATCCAGCTTTTTAACAGCAACAACTTTTCCGTTTTGGTCCTTGAGAGCCCCTTTGTAAACCGTGGAGCAAGCTCCATGGCCCAATTCTTCCTTAAATCCATTTGTAGCTTCTTGTAGCTCATTAAAACTGAAGCTTCTTATGTTCACCCCTGGAAGAAATGTATACGCTTGAATATTCGTCTTTGATTTTCGTCCTTTGAAACGAAAAACAAACAGCAACACAGATGCAAGTAAAAGTAAGTTCAGAAAAACTGAACTGCCCAACAAAACCGAACCCATGATGATCAGAGTGGACCGGTCACTCTTACTTGGGATATTACCCCCAAAAGGGTTCGTTATCGTGCTGTTATTTTGCCTTATCTTTATCAACGCCTTTCCGCCTACGCTAGAATCAATCCTCCCATTAGAAAGAGGGATTCTCTTCTTCCAACAATTACCGTCCCTAAAAATTGCAACAGCACAAAAACAATCACCAAGACAAGCCTGTCGACACCAATCCTCACTAACCGACACGAAATGAGCATAATCAGAGCCAGGCCAATCTGTGTTAGCCATATTAATGAAGCCAAAATTATCACTTTCCTGTGATTCTTGATTACAGCTCTGTTGAAGAAAATCTTGTTTGCATCCACTCATTCTGTCATTCGGTCGATCAGTGAATATCCACTTGGGCAGCCGCAAATAGGCCGTTGATCGGTCCCTAATGAGCAAAAACCGTTAATCCCACAAGCACCTCCTCCTGTATCTCCTCCAATACGAAGACAAATATTCGAAGGCAAAAAGACATTAACAGACCATTCCATCGGTCTCCCACCGGTCGAATTAGCAGATTTCGGATAAACATAATGCCTGAGAACCCCATCATATTCCAAAGTCAACCTCTGGTAAAATTGGTCAGTTGAAACCCCATTTGAGGACATATAATTAAGTATAGTCCCATTTCTTGCCGTGAGGTAAACATAACCAGATTGGTTGAAAATCACTTGAAATCCAGTACCTAAAGTTTGTGTAGACCAATAAGCAAACACATGGTCTGCCATGGGATAGTTCAACGTGTAAAGCACAAGATTACCATCATTTTGCAATATGAATTTAAATCTCCCTCTTGAGAAATTCCTCTCAGAAAAGCTGGAAAACAAACTACCATCCCGATTGAGTACCTGGGCTGGTAATAACGTGTCAGTTGGATGATCAAAGCTCTGCCACACGACGGCTGAATTGTTTCTTGCTAGCACAAAGTTCCCACTGTCGAGCATGGCGCCGTAGGCCACACCGGAGCCAGCCAAACCAGCCTCCCAAATTCGTTCGCCTCTTGGGTTGTTGAGCTCAAATCTCCCATCGGGTGAAAGTTGAACTCTCGATCCTTGTTCGACTAGATTATCGCGGTTCGCAGACCAAACAATTGTTCGTTCAGGCATTTCGTCGAACACGATGGCTAGCAAGTAGCCTCCAGGCGAAACTTGCAGAAACCCAAAAGCAAATTCCCCCGAAGGCGATTTCCAGGTGGAATTTGAATTATCTGCAACTATTAATGAGCCTAAAGTAAAGTTGGATTGGGCAGTAGCTGAAATTGGTAGCATAATGATTAGCATGATAAAGGATAGTTTACATGAAACTGGAAAATCCATTTCAGGAGTGGTTTTTTTCTTTCTGGTAGCAAGTAATGCCTGAAATTTCTTGCTATGTGAATTGAGAAGTCTTGGTCAATAAATGGACTAAACGAATAAATTAACTGATAATGTCCTTTCATTGACTCTTCATATAGAGCCTGTAAAAATGAAACAGAGTGGATGTAGAAGACGAGCAATGACTTGTGGCTCTGTTTTCCTAACTAATAAAAAATAATTTTACTATTAATCAATGTTCTAAAAAGCGCTGGCCACTAGTCGGGCGGCCGATTGGGACCTAGCGTTTAAGTGGAGCCTGGATAGGATTAGATGAGACTTAGGCAAAATTAGGCGGGACCTAATTAGAAAAATAACATAGGCGGACATGAGAGGCCTAACGCCTAAGTAGGAACTAGTCGAATTTGGGTAGAAATTTTTGGAACAGTGCTATTAATGCTATACTTCAAATGATCTAATAAAAAACAATTATGTTTCTTTATTATGTTTCTTTATTCTTTAACAAAAAGAATAATTTCATTAATTCAAACTAGTCATACATCGATAGAAGACATAAATAAATCTATTAAAAACCATCAAAATGCAATTCATAGCATCTAGGTTAATAAACAAAATTGGATTAAAGCTTACAACTTTGGAAAATTTGTAGTGTCTAGAATACTCATAATTTCAGAATTGTAATATGTTGAAAACCACAACCCGATTTGTTATCTATGTCGGATCGAAAACTTATTTGTTTGAATCGTCCGTAAAAGGGGAAAAAAGGTTGCAATAAGACGGCGACAAACTAAACGTCATACCAAACGGTGAAACTAAATTTATGTATATTAATAAATTTGAAAATAATGGACATGTCAATTTAGTCCGTGTTATATTAATAAGTCATTTGGCCTTCTTCCATTTTTTTTTTCCCTCGTGTTCTCAACATGGAGGATGGATAAACAATATTGTTTTTCATTTAATTGTTTGTATATCTTTGTATTTCGTTCAGAAGATTTTGTCAGTTTAACGTTTTTCAGTTTCATACTAAGGACATTTTATGCAAAAGATTCACACGATCCATTATCGTAAAAAATAGTTACAGGTTGCCATTTTTTTATTCTGCTGAATAATTACATTTGTATATGTTTAAATTATTTTTATATTTTAAATCTGCATAAATATATGATTTTGTTGTAAGATTTTCCTCAAATGAAATTGATTGCTTCTTTTTTCTTTAAGGTCATTTCAAGCTAATGGACAGACTGGGTCGACCACATATACCGATATACGGGGTTAAAAATAAATAAATAAATTTTGCCAAGGGCCTCTAAATTAACATATTTTGACTTTTATAATTTATTGACAATATACACTGATATAGCAATAGAACACAGCAGATTTCCGAGGACTAAAATGTAAATTGCAACGTTTTAAGAAAGCCAATTAGAAAAATGAACATCTCCTCCCAGGCCGGCCGTTGAAAGATTCCAAAGAAAATGACTTGTTTTGTGACCATAGAATATTTATTACCCGCGTCAACCATGAAAACTCGAGTCTTCTTCGTATTTCAATTTTTGCTTGATTGGAGCTTGAAAAAAAACATGGTAAGATAATAAATGTCAATTATCCACACATGCTTGTTGGAATGGATATAATCCGATTTTGGAATAGAAGATCTATATTTATATAGAAAATTTTTGAGCTCATGTAAAGAAATCCGAGTCTATTTTAAGGTTCGTTCAAAAAAAATGAGGACTCATAGATATAATTCATGAGATGGATCCATATTTAAATAGAATTTCGACCTCGTGAATTTAAGATCGTGATATTAATTAATACACATACATATATAAATTTGAGCCCAAAGGACTTTTTATTCAAGCTTGTTTCTTAATTTAAGTTACAATTTGTGGCAGCAATTATTAATAAGACAAGGACCTCATTCTATAAACAATACCCTATGTGCAAAAAATTATTTTGTTGTCAAACTCAATTGGAAGTCAAACTTAATTGGAATAATGGAATCCATTCCAACGGATGATTCTTTTAAATATAACATAGACATGATAACCTGCAGAATCACAACCAGAAATTCACATTTCTAATGCAATAAAATACCAGGGATAATTTCAATTTTAGTACCTAAACTATACTATTTTTTCACATTTGGTACCCCACTTTCAGATCATATCAATTTTTGTACTCCATGTTTTAATTTTAATCATTTTCGCCACATTCAATCAATAATTCGTCAATTTTGGCACCTCATGATTTACTTTTAATCACTTATGACATACCAAAATTGATGGATGTTTGACACAATGTGGCGAAAGTGAACAAAACATAACATATTGAGTGCCAAAATTGATATTCCCTGAAAATGGGATACCAAAAGTGAAAACAGGCTATAATTTAGGTATTAAAATTAGAATTATCCCTAAAATACAATATGAAAGGATTACAATTCAATGCTATTATTTGAATAAAACACACTTAAAACCTAACTAATAAAAGATGTAGGATCTGGAGGAGCAGGGACCTCAACTGATCCTTCAAGCATATGCATAACTCTCTTCATATGAGGCCTCAAAGCTGGATCTTCTTGAATGCACCAAATTGCTGTAATAACAAATTTCTCGAACCGTTTGATATCATCGATCGCCTCCTCATCGTCGGCCACAAGGGAATTCAGTTTCCCTTCTTTATAACAATCATAAGCCCAATCAGCAAGAATCACCTCACACTCATTCTCAACATTTGTTTCATAATTCTTTCTGCAGCATAATAGCTCGAGCAACAAAATCCCGAAACTATAAACATCAACCTTAACCGTTATCGGCATGTTTCTAAACCATTCTGGAGCCACATACCCTCTAGTTCCCCTTATCCCGGTGGTGGTTTTAGTCTGATCAGGCTTCAAAAGCTTGGCTAGCCCAAAATCAGATATTTTCGCGATATGGGATTCGTCTAAGAGCACGTTTTGAGGCTTAATGTCGCAGTGTATGATTTGTGTGCTACACTCTTCGTGCAAATAGCAAAGCCCTCTTGCAGTTGCAAATGCAATCTGCACTCTGTTATACCAGTTGGGCTTAATTGGGTTTTCAAACAGAAAATTTGCTAAAGAACCGTTTTTCATGAACTCGTAAACCAAAAGCCTGTTTTGACCCTCATCACAATATCCTAGCAATTGGACAAGGTTTTTGTGGTTTGTCCTGCTGATTGAGCTCACTTCAGCTTTGAATTCTTGATCAGCTTCTTTTTCTATCTTATCCAGCTTTTTAACAGCAACAACTTTTCCGTTTTCGTCCTTGAGAGCCCCTTTATAAACTGTGGAGCAAGCTCCACTGCCCAATTCTTCCTTAAATCCATCCGTAGCTTCTTGTAGCTCATTAAAACTGAAGCTTCTTATGTTCACCCCTGGAAGAAACGTATACGGTTGAATATTCGTCTTTGATTTTCGTCCTTTGAAACGAAAACCAAACACAAATAGGAGTAAGTTCAGAAAAACTGAACTGCCCAACAAAACTGAACCCGTGATGATCAGAGCGGACCGATTATTACTCTTATTTGAAATATTACTGCCAGGACGGTTATTTCTTGTGGTGTTTAGCCGTATCTTTAACAACCCCACTCCCCCTATGCTAGAATCAATCCTCCCATTTGGAAGAGGGATTCCCTTTTTCCAACATTGACCGCCTCTATAAAACACGGCATCACAGAAACAATCACCAAGGCAAGACCGTCGGCACAAGTCCTCACTGACCGATGGGAAATAATAATAATCAGAGTTAGGCCAATCCGTGTTAGCCATGCTGATGAAGCCAAAATCATCAGTTTCCTGTGAATTTCGATCACAGCTCTGTCTAACGAAATCTGGTTTGCATCCACTCAGCCTGTCGTTCGGGTCCATCAGGGAGTATCCGGTCGGGCAAGTGCATATAGGCCTTTGATCAGTTCCTAAAGAGCATAAACCATTAAACCCACAAGCACCTCCACCTGTATCACCTACAATAGTACCGAGACAAATATTGGAAGGCAAAAAGACATTAACAGACCATTCCATCGGCCTCCCACCGCTCGAATTAGCAGATTTCGGATAAACATAATGCCTAACAACCCCATCATATTCCAAAGTAAACCTCTGGTAAAACTGACTACTTGAAACCCCATTTGAGGACAGATAACTAAATATAGTTCCATTTCTTGCGGTGATATAGATAAATCCAGATTGGTTGAACATCAATTGAAATCCAACACCATTCGATATTGACGACCAATACGCAGCATCGTGGTCTACCATGGGATAGTTCAACGTGTAAAGCACAAGATTACCATCTGTTTGTAATATAAATTTAAATCTTCCTCTTGAGAAATTTCTCTCAGAAAAGCTGGAAAACAAACTACCATCCTGAGAAAGTACCTGGGCTGGCAATAACGTGTCAGTTGGATGGTCAAAGCTCTGCCACACGACGACTGAATTATTTCTTGCTAACACAAAGTTCCCACTATCAAGCATGGCGCCGTAGGCCACACCGGAGCCAGCCAAATCAGCTGCCCAAATTCGTTGGCCTCTTGGATCGTTGAGCACAAATCTCCCATCGGGTGAAAGTTGGACTCTCGATCCTTGTTCGGCTAGATTATCGCGGTTCGCAGACCAAACAATTGTTCGTTCAGGCATTTCGTCGAACACGATGGCTAGCAAGTAGCCTCCAGGCGAAACTTGCTTGAACCCAAAAGCAAATTCCCCCGAAGGTGATTTCCATGTGGAATTTGAATTGTCTGCAACTATGAATGAGCCTAAAGTAACGTTGCGGTTGGATTGGGCTGTAGCTGAAATTGGTAGCATAATGATCAGCATGATAAAGGATAGTTTACATGAAACTGGAAAATCCATTTCAGGAGTGATTTTTGGTTGTTTTTTCTTGAAATTAAGGAAGCTGTGAGAGGATTTCACTATTTTGGGTTATTATGTAAAGATGCCAGGAATTTCTTGCCATTGAGAAATCTTTTTTTTTTTTTTTTTTTTTTTTTGGCTAACCGAGTTTTAATGTTAAGCACGTGATTAGTTAGAAAAATAGCTAGGGAGGCCAACTCAAGAATAGGGGTGGAAATATTGAACCGCGAGAATGCAAATAACTCTCAGGTACCTAATATACTCAACTACCACAAGTATGGCCTATTTAATAAATAGTGATTGTTTCATGCTCAAATCTACAAATCATATATATATATGTATTTTATTTTAATATATATTTTTATCGATTATAAATTAAATAACTATATAAAAATAATAATATTAATAACATATTATATATGTATTGTGGTATTTAAATTTATAGGTCTTAAATAGGCCAACTTATTAAGCTTGAAAGACTTTTTTAAAAGCTCAAGCATAAATTATTTATCTAAGTAGACTTATTAAAATAAGTAAGCATCGCTTTTATTTACTAAATAGTAAGGCCTTTTTTTTAGGTCGGGTTGAGGATAATAACCTATTTAATAAATAGGTTTCAACCTTTAAGACCCTTTTTTTTTCAAAAAAAAAAGTAAATTCTACGTAATTTTTTTTAAAAGAATATTTGACTTTTATTTTGATATATATTTTATCGATTATAAATTAAATAACTATATAAAAATAATAATATTAATATCATTTATATATGTATTGGGGTATTTAAATTTATTAAGTGTTTTAAATTGAGAAATCTTGGTGAAACTTTTTAACATTTAAATTTATCTGAGAACTTCCTTAGTTCCTTTCATTGATTCATATATTTAGAGCTCTTGGAAAAACTAAACCGAGTGGATTTAGAAGACTGATCAATGACTTGTGGCGTGTTTTCCTAACCAACAAAAAAATAATTTTACTAATAATCAGTTACTTCAAGTTGACTGTTTCTTAATAATAAAAACAAAGTCACTTCGAGATAATTGGACAGAGTGGGTTGACCACATATGCAGAGTTCAATTAGTTGGATTAACCAATCTAGTAGAGTTTTGACTTTTGAGAACAAGGATTGTATATGTTGGCTTAAAACCAGTTACATTGTAATAAATTGTGTTTTCTTTCCGTCTAGCGGGTTTTTCATTGTAATACATTGTGTTTTCTTTCCGTCTACTTTCATTTTCCAAGTGAATAGTTATGAAATTATTTTTAAAAATAGAATTTAGATGTGTATAAAATAATTATTATTGTGTTGATGTGATGAAGAATCTTTTAAAGATGATGATTGTTTGTGAAATTTTTGTGGTAATAATAGTTTAAAATATAATGCAAAAAAATTGAATAAAAAATAAAAAAACTAAACTAAAAATAGGCAGTATAGGTCTCATTTTATACCTTTTGTTATCACGATTAAGAGAAAAATAATAAAATCATTGATAAATTAAAGAAATACCGAATTTAAAGATGTCAACGGAGCGGGACGGGACGGGGGCGGGGTAGGAGCGGGAGCGGGGCGGGAGAGCAATCTCCATCCCCGTCAATATTGAGGTATACAAGACATCTTCATTCCTAAAAAATGTTTAATAAATTACATCATTCAATGATGTTTCCCCTCATTTATTTATGATAAAATTAATAACCTTATTGGTTGAATGGAAATGGTCAGACGGCCAACCTAAAATCTGTTCTTTCTGTACGGAAAGCCCAAAAAACATAATGCGAAGATGGGCCTGATGAAAGGGGGCAAAAATCGCCTAATCATAATTGGGCCGAGCGTAAACTTGACCTTGTTCAGTTGGAAACGAAGATTGTGGCCTTGCTCAGATCAAAGTTTTCAAAATAAATGTTAATATTAATTGAAATCCATCTTATAGTCCAATTTACCTATATAGGTTAACTTAAAATTATATTTCAAGTCAAAATTTCCCTTTTTTATGTGTAAAGTAGTAAAACGAACCAAAAATGGTACCTTTCACCATCGATTAGTGTCAGTCTTATAAAAAACGCTATATGTTGACAGACGACAGACTGAGGCCCAGCGCCTTAGCAGGGATTTTGATAAGATTAGGCTGACCAATAGCTAGCAAAATTGTCCCGGTCCGATAGGCCGGCTTTGGACTGGGCTCCATTTCTAGAGGCCCCGAAAAGACCATACCTACTTTACCCAGCTCGAAGCCCAACAAACCCGATCAAAATTACATCTGATTGGGCTGGGCCACAAGCGGCTCGGTGAAATTTTAGGTTGATCTGACCCGACCCAATTTTACGACTCATAGACTGCTAAGAAAAACCTAGTGTTTAGGCGGTGATTTTTAGAACAGAATGAGGCAACATATGGTTGTCAGTGGTGCAATGATGACGCCGGGCCGGGCTGGACTTGTAAAAGAGTAACCATCTCGGCGTCTCCCATTGCACCACAAACAACCATGTTGCTGAATAAATCCATTCATTCTTAACCACCATTTGAACTTTACAACATCAAAATATCTCAGAGATACGAACCTGAAAACTGATGCCTAAAAACTGAAGTGCAACTAGGCTTAAATAGAACAAAAAGAACATAAAATTCCATGTTGAAAGCTTGGAGAATCTGAAGCTGTTCTGGATTCCAAGCCCACTTTGAGGAGAATTTGATTCCTTTAGGACATGGAACAGAAGAAATGATCTTTTGGAAAACAAGAACTTTGGATTAAATCTTTATGATAATTAAAAAAGAAAAAACAAAAACTATTTTGAGGTTTGATCTAATAACAAAAAACTCAATTATATTTTAAAATTACGTATACCTCCTTAGGTTAATAAAAACTCCCTATTGAGGTTTGTGTTTTATTAACAAATACCCGAGTATATTGAAACATAACTGTTTTTTTTTTTTTTTTTTTTGGTTATTAGATGGACATTTGTAATTCTGAAAGATATCTGAATTTTCTATTTCTTTTATTAGACTAAACCTCGGGATATTTTTTTAATTAACTCAAATCTTTTAAGATGCATGTAACATAAATTAGGTTATTTAGACCACAATAGGATGTAAGAGTAGAGGTATCACGGGAGGTTGGTGACCAATGAGATCCACAAGGCCACGAGGGAAACCGAGCCGGTCAAAAATTTATCTTTTCTCCGGGACCCGGCCCATGGAATATACACTAAAAAACCGGGCCGAACGGGCTTTGAGGCCCGTTTTTTTTGGGGCTTTGAATATTACAGCCCAACTAGGTAAAAATATTGGGTTGGTCAGTCGGCCCACAGGACCAATAGGGTAAGTGTGGAAGTTTGATAAGTATAATCAGCCAGCAACATAATGGGAGTGTTTGCAAACACTAAAAATAACCCTTAAAAAAGTAGTTTTAGTGTTTGATAAAATCGGGCCGATTGGATTTTTGGAATCTAAAAGCGATGGGAAGATGGGGCTTTGGGGCCCGGATTTTTTCTAGTTTGAATTTTACAAATAAATAAGTATTTTTACTATTTTTTCACCAAACACTCTCAGCTTCTCATTCTCAACTTTTAATTCTATTTTCAAACACAACTTCTGATTCTCAACTACTTTTACTTCTTCTATAATAAATCACTTCTTCTAAAAGTAGAAGTTTTTGCAAACATTCCCAATATGTATTTCTGAACCAAACGAGATTTTGATAATAATAAACATTGCTTTAGATTGACATTCTTCAATCTTCACCTAATAGTTATACAAAAAAATTAGCAAACAGAATTATCTCATGAAAAAAAAAATAATAACAGGGGACAAGGCCATAAAAGGACTATACTACTAATAAACCCTAATTTCCTTCTTGTAACCCAATTAAACTAAAACAAACATGTCACAAATGGAACTGCAAAAATTATGGAAACAGAGACAAAATTTAATCTCTCTTTCTCCTAATAATCTACACTGGAAAAAAAAAGATGACAAAAACTTATGTAAGACGGTCGCACGGTGCGGCAGGTGATACTTTTGGTGTAAAAAGTGATAACTTGTCTGAATATACTAAAAATTAAATGTATTTTGACAAAGTATCAATTTTTACACGCTAAAAGTATCACATTTTATACCAAAAGTATTACTTTTTTTCTAAAAGACAATTAGGTCAAAATCGTTGTTCAAGAACCTAAGAAACCTACTCAAAAAAAACCTCATTTATTCTGAGTAGGGTTTGAAGAACTTGGAGGCCTTTTTCTAAGCCCATTTTCCACTGCTTTTTCTGGCTCCACCATTGCTCCACTCAACATCCCTTTATTCACAGATAGTGGATTTACAGAGATCATCAATTTTCTTGAATGCAATTTTCCAATAGAAATATCCAGACCAAAACTAGTGTTTAAATGCACAAATAATATCAGAAATAAAAGAACAAATGTTGTTTTTTGATTGTTTCCCATATTTGTAGCTTATTTTGAAAAAATAAATGAAATGGAGATGTAAGAAAATGAAAAGCTTGAGATTGCTAGTTATAAAGTGAGGAATTTTGGTTACATCTGATTTGTTCTTGATTTTAGCCTGACAGAACATGTGTTCTATGTTAGAAAAATTCAATAAGGAAATTATAAATTAAGGCTAACATTTCAGGCAATTTGATTTAAGTCAAACAGTGTCAAGAAAATGTGGCTCTGACACAGCATTGTGGAACATTAGCCAGCCCATTTGACTAATCACTGGTCATTTATAAAAGTACAAAAAATTTGTATAATTTTGGGATAATTACAAAAACTACCACTGAGTTATAGTCAAAATTACAGAATAATTCAACTGTCTTTCAAAATTACAAATATCTCATTGACATTTTGTTTTTATTATGCAAAGTGTACCCTCAAGAGTAGAGTTGGCAACAAGCTTGCCCGGCCCGACCTGAGTCCAACGAGTCAAATCATAAAATCGGGTTGTGTTGGACCGACGTAAAACTCCATTAGGCCATAATTCTTGTGGTCCAACCCGGCCCAATACGTTCATTTTTGGTAAGACCGTTCAGGCTTGTTGGACCAAAGTAGGTAATAGGTATGGTCCTTTTTGGGTAGAAAGAAGCCAACCCAGTCCCGATATGCGGGATAGCCCATCGGGCTGGGTCAATTTGCTAGCTTTACTCAAGAGCGGATATTCGTTAGATAAATATAAACTTTAAGGGCAGTTTTGTAACATATTAAGGATCTATTTGTAATTTTTGGAAAGATAATTAGAGTTTTTTTTTGTAATTAGACAAAATTTTAAGGGTTGTTTTTGTAATTATTTCTATGCCTTGAAAATATATCAGCTGAAAAACAATAATCAATCATATAGATTGATCTTCCCTCAAAAAAAAAAATATCATATAGATTGATCCTTATTCTTGAAATATATTCTAGTTGCTTGTTTTTCAATGAGTTGGAACTTGGAAGCAGGTCTCTTACATGTGATGCTGATTTGACTATTGTTTGATCTCAGAGATTAAAGAACATGTGTCATGTGACTTATATATAACAAGACATCATATTAGTCATCAAACTTCATCCTGATCACATTAGATTCTTAATTATGTCTTAATTAAGCTCCCTTTAATTAATCATTGCAGAAAAGAAAAAAAAAACAAAAAACAACCACAGCTAGGTTTAGCTGGGTAAACTTCCTTTGATGATTCTGTACTTTATGTTTTATTATAGGGTAAATTACAAAAATCACACTTAAAGTTTAGTCTAATTACAAAAAACTCTAGTTATATTCCAAAATTTCAAATATCTCCTTAAGGTTTGTATTTATTTAACAAATATCCTATCTTGAGGGCGCAATTTGAAAAATAGAAACAAATATGAGGAGGGTATTTGTAATTTTGAAAGATAACTGGGTCTTTTTGCAATTAACCCTTTATTATATATCAACTCCAACATGTTGGCTACCCTAAGATCATTTTACCACCTTTCTTTTATTGTTTCTCTTTAATTCCTAAATCATATTTAGCTGTTTAAGCAAAACCAACATTAAGACATTCTGATCTTATTTAGTTACCATTAGTGGATTAGTATGCAATTTCCTAGGCAGCCACATGTTTTACATTGGAAGGTGGAACATGGATTCCAAACTGATAACATTTTAAAATACAGCCCACCAATTTGATCACATTCAAATTTTTATTAATCATGGCCACTTGAAAAGGGCAAGTGTATTTTTTTCTTTAGAGTGTGATTTCTAATTTTGGCAGTTTAATAATCACAGTTCTCTTACATATACAGTTCACTAGAAGTGTTGGATTCTTATCACTCTAAGTTTAAATAATCAAGTGTAGTTGCACCCAATCCCCGGGCATAGTTCAACTGGTAAAGGATTTGGGTGATGTTATGTTCACTTGCTAGCACCCGCATCGTGGAGGTTCGAATCCTCTGTTAACAGGTTGGAAGAGGATTTCTTGTGTGTGACTTAGTCTAAAGCAGCTTAGGACCCGATTCGTTGAGACATTTCCCACAATTCACCTCCTCTATAAAGCTCCAGGGGGCGGGCAGTGGAGGCCCTCAGGGGTGGGGTTCATCCTTTTAACTGTAGTTGCACCCCCATTAAGAGTCTTTACGAAATATCCTGCCATAATAGCATTCACACCAGTTTAATGTTCGTGATAATGAGACAACACGATTTGTTGGATTGCAGCCATTATCTCAAGATCAGCAGGAAACTTGTTTAACATTCAGGATAATCAACAAGAACTATACCTGATGTTTCTCCTAATTACAAAAGAATCCATATACTTTTAATTGGTAATGGGAGATTTAAATAGAACCCGAATCCAACTGATTAAATTTTATTTTATTTAGTAATAGGAGAACCCGTAGCCACTACCGGAAGAGTGCGCCCTCGATATGTCCTCGGGCTTGATGCAATAAATAGCCTGCAAACCAGGTCAATCGGTTAAACCGCATTAGGCAAGTCTTGTGCGCATTGGGTGAACTCTTGAGCTTGGCGCAAATCAGGTGTAAGAGGCCAACCGCACTAGACAAACCTTGTGCCCACTCGGTAAACCCTTGGGTTGGCACGAAGAACCCACCCTACTCCAACTAGACCATCTCATAAGGCTAAGGGACAACTAATTAACTTCTTTAATAAGGTATATATATGGTTCTTGATGTTTCAGTTGGCAAAAATCTGTTACATATTTTGGTGGTCAAAGTTATTTCCCCACCCTGGAAATAAATATTTGTGTTTGTTATACCTCAATTCGCAAATATTGCAAGTTGGAATTGGCTTTCACGAATAATATAAAACAAAAAGGAAAAAAAAGGACCTACTTATATATTTTGACATTCCTTATGAGCTATGAGCAGACAACTAATTTATCCGAACGAACAAGTGCTTGTATCTGTATATTGCATATAATCTCTAGCAACAAATAGTTTAAATCTATCCCAAGCAATTTCCATAACAAAAATACATATCTCACTTGTGTCAACCTATGCCCAACAGAAAAAAAAAAATAATAACAAAAAACCTAAACCATTCATGAATACAGCTTTTGTTCTCATAAAGCAAAACAGCATACATGCTTATTATATACATATTACATTTCTCTCTCTCGTTCTGTGTAACGTATCGATCAAGAAGAACAAGAAAGCATGCAGACGCCTGGACGATAAGCCCAAGCGGGAGGCAAGCGGGCGTATTTCTCCATCCCAGGCTGCTCATCATACGGCCGTCCCATAACCTTTAGTAGTCGGCGAACCTCTTCAAAATCGCCTTGTTCTGCTGCGTCAATGGCACTTTGACATAAATAGTTCCTAAGGATGTATTTAGGATTTACCGAGTCCATTGATGTTTTCCTGTCCTCATCGGAGATGCCACTTGCAGAAAGCTGTAGTAGACAAGATTAAATATGAGCGCATAATGAAAAAATAGAGCAAATTGAAAAACTACCCATGAGATTTAGCCTAGTTACAGAAAAACCCAGTTATCTTCCAAAATTACATAATACATCTTTGAAGTTTGTATTTGCTTAACAAAAAACCCTATTGAGGAAGCAACTTGTAAGATAGAAACAACTCAACAAGTATTAAGGTGTATTTTGTAATTTTGAAAGATAACTGGGTCTTCTCGGAATTAGACCAACTCCAAGATTATTTTGTAATTAACCCAAAATGATATGAAAAATGGAAGCTTCCTAGAGGGACTTGGCTAAAAAAGGTAGTTTCTCATGAAAAGAATGATGCCCCTTAACACAGATCAAGTCCCTAGTAACAGTTTGTTGAGCTTGATAATAAAGTACGAGATGTATTAATATCTTATAAGAGAAAAGCAGAGAAGACCTAAACAGAAAGAAAAGAACTGACAAAAGGCTAGAGATAGTTTCTACAATATCATATCAACCACAACTCATACAAAAAGGTCTCCAATTCCAGATCATATTCAAGTAGCTATTGATGTCTCTCTAAAAGGAAATAGTTAATATGGCAAAAACATCATGGAAAATTATTGAAGAAAATAAGAGCCAACCATACTTTACGTACACAGTACTTCGAAGACAATCTTGTATTCAATATCTTGTCTTGTTAAAACTCTATTAATGCAAAAAAATTACTAATTTTATTAATAAAAATGTGTTGCATACCTCTTGGATGTAGGATTTAACCCAGCTAGTCCATGCATCTTTGCGCTCCTTGCCAATATCCAACAGCACAGCCTTCAGGGGAATCAACAGTTCATCTTCTTGGATGGTAGGGTCCGCTTTAATATTTGACAGCAACCGAAAGAAATTTGTGTAGTCAACTTTATCAACAGCCATGTTTTTAAGAAGATCACTGATCAACTGCTTATTGTACTTCGGCAGACCAAGTTTTTTGGTCATTATAGCTTGATACTCGTCCATAAACTTTGTTCCATATCTAACAAGTCAAGGAGACGTGTAAGGAAAATCAAGCCAGTGAAGTCACAATAAATAAATAAATAGAGAAAAATAAAAGTGGTAATAGGCCAAATTAGCCACTTATGTTTTGTGAAAATTAAAAACATGGACCATGTTTTCCAAAACATGTTTTTTTAGCCATTTTGACTAAAAACTAACGATCATACCCCTCTTTTATTCTTTGGTGAGGTACTTGACCAATTGATGCGATCAATTTCTCGGTACCGAGACATATTTCCCCGTACCAGGACATTTTTCTCAGTACTAAGAAATGGACCAGTCGCCATAAATGAAAAAAAGGCCAAAGTGGACAATTGAACTCAAAAATGGCTAAAAAACATACTTTTGAAAAACATGGCTAAGAAAAAATTTTGTACGAAGAAATGGCCAAAATCCAACGGACTTAAAATAAAAATTAAGAATACCTCTCCATGGCATAGTTTGCTTCCTTGTCGTTTATCAATTGGGCAGCGGAAAGAGTAGTGGCGAACTGCGCAATATTCCATAAACCAATATCAGGTTGATTTGCAAAGCAATACCTTCTGCCTGGTAGATCAGTAGTATTTGGAGTGAAACTGGGATCAAAAGCATCCAAGAAACCGAAAGGACCATAATCTATGGTGAGTCCCAACACGCTCATGTTATCTGTGTTCAGCACTCCATGGGTAAAGCCAACACCCTGCCACTTAGCAACTAAGGAAGCCGTACGTTCCGCAACTTCAACTGCCCAAGCTGGTAGGTATCATCATTGCAACCATTATTAACAAACCAATTTCGTAAAATAGTCCTTTCCAAAAGAATCAACTCAAAAAGAGTAGTATGAGTCAAAAGGAACTTGCAGCCAATATGATTAAAAGTATTTAGCTTCAAATCACAGTAAATATCTCTAGCGACTGATTCGATTTAAATTAAAAAAAAAATTGAAAAGGAGAAATAGGGCAAGAAAAAATAGATAATTGGTGACTGATGCATTCAAGACCTACTCCTTTATATATCTCATTTTATCTCTGAAACAGGGTCATTATTGTCGAGTGTCAACACATACTTAAAATAGTTTAGTTCCTTTCTTAAATACCAAAACATAATTATGAGAAAAATATACAAATTTGGAAGTAGGAGGCCGTCCAATAACATTAACGAACACGGTTCACAACCCTAGTCGCCTAGCCACATTCAAATAATTTTAAGCAAGCAAGAAATAAAGGGACAGCTAAACATGATAGCTACGACAATCAGACATGGCCCATTAATGATCTACGTTTTTTTACACCGTATCGCCTTCTAAGGACGTCAGCTCAGAAAGAGATTCACAATCACATATTACAAGTTGAATCAGCTCCTCAAATTTAAAATTTACCTGCATACTTGTTTGAAGTTAAATCCACAACTGAATCATCTCCTTCACCAGTGCTGAAAGATAGACTTTCGCTTTTGCTGAGGTTTTCTAAATGAGGGAAGTGATGCCTAATGGCATAATCAGCCAGAGTGCAAACAAGGCCAAGATCGTCCTTCCCTCTTGAAGCATGAATTTGGTATGAACCAAAACGTAGAAAGGATTGAGCAACTCTGCAAACAATTGCACCAGGCTCATCCTTTGGATTGCCACTGCATGCAAATGAACCAATAGTTGTCAACTGTTGAAACATATAGTTTTTACCATCTTTATTCAGTAGAAATGTGTAATACATATAACCTTCCAAATTGCACATTTTGGGTTTTAACTAACAAGTTAACCCAGAAAATTTATTAGAAACATACAGCATAAAAACTCATAGCATGTATCTAACCGCAATCAACATACTATTGATTGAATGATGAAGCATCAACAGATGAAATATTTAGAATAAGCTTGAAAGACATACTCATAAAACATGTCTCGAGTAACATATTTTCCAGTTGTTACTAGACATAACGCACGAGTTGTTGGGATTCCCAGACTGTGTATTGCCTCACTGCAGAGGAATTCTCGGATACTACTACGTAAGACAGCAAGCCCATCAGCAAACCGACTGTATGGAGTCCTTCCTGCACCCTTGAGCTGCAATTCCCACCTTTGAGACTTGGAATTAAGAACCTCTCCCAGTGTAATTGCCCTACCGTCACCCAACTGTCCTGCCCACATTCCAAACTGATGTCCTCCATAGCATTGAGCATAAGGCATCCTATATAAAGGTTAAGAAGAACGAGTTATTACAGGCACCCCAAAAAAAAAAAAAAAAAAAGAAGAATAAGACGAAGAAGAAAGGTGAAGACAAAGAAGATATGAAACTCACGCTCCATCCAAAAGTGACGCCCCAGAGAAAATCTGTGGAAAATCGGGCCTTTCAAATCTGAGATTTTAAACAAATTAGGCATGAAATGTCAAGCAATTTAAAGCAAAGAGACATAACTAACTTTTTATGAAAGAAGTAGCATTATCAATGATGTCATACATTAGTGTAGATAATCATTAATCAAACAACTTACTCTTTCGGATCCAAATCAAGTAACTCCGCAACTGAATCCGACCATGCAACAAGTTGAGGATTGTCAACCTCAGCTGATGGAGATACTTTTGTATAACAAGAATGCAAGACCTGCATATAAGGCCGCACGGACGCATTATAACATCAAATATATGCCGGTTATGGAAGTGCTAGCAAAACAAAAATCAAAACACAGATCCTGAACATCCCAATTAAAGAAGCATAGAAATTAAGACTTCCTAAGGATCTAAAAGCATTATGGGTACTAAGTAACATTGCAATTCACAAGATGATTAATTATTCCCTAATTATTAATTGCATCATTTCCCAAAATCATATTGTGTCCCAACACTACTATCAATATTCAGGTACCCATATGTTATTTACCCTTTCAAAGTGACAAAACCAAATAAATCCGGCTTCAAACATATTATTAACCATAAATAAAACCCGTCTTGTTATAACAGAACTTAAAATCTAAATACCAAAAACTTTTTCCCAATTCAAACGGATAATACTTCTACAGACTATATCAATTTTTCGTTCACTTTCAATGCACATCCGCAATAGAACAACCTCCTTTCATCATGAATTTGAAATTCAACAAACGTATGAGCAACTCGATTCAGGCAAAGCAACATTCACAAATTAGTGCAAAAAAAACTCAAAGTGATAAAAGACGAGCAAGAAATTATCAAACAAAATCAAACCTCTCGTGGGATTAAATCGGTTCTGGGATCACCGGGCAGCTCACGAACAAACGAATGGTCCCACTTCAGCTCTTCCAGCTTCAACTTAACCCTATTTTGACTAATACTATCAATACCCGTAGCATTTTTACCACCATCGCGACCATAATTATTACTCCCGTTGTTATGTTCCAATGTTTGATTCTTCAAATCTTCGGAAACAGACTCGACGGAGGCCGCGGCCGCGGATGCGGGAGAAGAAGCTCCGTCCATCGAGACGACGGTAGAAAAGCGGCGCTTCTGTGAATTGAAGCGGTTGAAGGGATAAAAAGGGAATTTGGGTCTGAAAACAGGGCGGCGGAAGGAGAAGGCGGTGGTGGCGGTGAGAGATGAGGAGGTGTGAGATAGTGATGCCGAAATCTGGGAAAGCATTTTTTTTTCCCCTGATTTTTATTTACTATGTACTTCTTTGACTGGTTTTTTTTTCCTATTTTTCTCTTTCTATAATAGTATAATGTCTCTATATGTGTATGTATGTATGTATTTTGTGTCTTGGTATGTATTGAGATATTTACATACTTTATTTTATCATTTTATGGGTGGACATAATGTCCATGTATTTCAAAGTCCAATTTTCGGTTTTCAGTATTGGAATTGGTTTTCGTGTGGTAATTGAGAATATATTTGGTCTGTTGTTTGAATTTCTGGTATGATATATGTTTTGTTATAGTTTTCGAAAAGTATTTGTGACATAGATTTGCGTAATTATAGTGAAAAGTTGTTTTATTATAGTTTTTGAGGTATGTTTTCATATAGATTTGAGCGATTGTGATTAAAAATTATTTGTTTGTGTTTTCAAAATGATATTTTCATAAAAAAATGAAAACTGAAAATGACTTATTTCCATTGATAACTTAGCTTCCCTAAACAAATCATAAAATTATTTTTCGGATTAGTTGGAAAATGGAAAATGCATTTTGAAAACATATACATACTATACATGGCCAAAGATTTCTATAAAAGACTATCTATATTTTTTTATTTTTTTATTTTTCCACTATAATAGTTTTATTCTTTCACAAAGTCGATTGTAGTACAAGTGTCTTATTTGTGTATTAGGAAAGTTATGACTTATTAAATTTATAATTACTTTTTTGCACGTAAAAATAAAAGTTGTACACGTCATAAATAAATAAAAAATAATTTTAGAAGATTAAACCGACATCCTTTTCGTTTAATATAAAAAGAAGAATATGTACAGGCACTGCCATTGAAGTTTGATTTAATTATAAAACAAAATATACTTTCGTAATGTACTATAATCACCTCTCAAGGTTTGTATTTTTCTTACAAATACCCTTCATTGAGAATGTAATTTGAAAAATACAAACAAACACTACAACATAAATTTCCCTCAAAAAAAAAAAAAAAAACACTACAACATAAATGACATTAGGTAACACTCAAAAAATATTACCTAATGGTCATAAAATGTTACTATAGACATTAGGTAGACTTTTTTTATGGACTTTGACTTTTGTCTTACCTATAATCTAATATATCACTTTTATTAGCTTTTAGTAACACTTTTTAAGTGTTACATTAACTTTTCTATTGGTAACACTTTGAAGAATATTTTAAAGTGTTACATATGAATCCTATGTAACACTTTTTTGTAGCACTTTTTATATTTGTAACACTTTAAAAAAAATACTTCTAAAGTGTTACATATGAATCTTATGTAACAATTTTTTTGTAGCACTGTTATGTATGGAAGTGGCAATTTGCCACTAAGCTAAGTTGATTCTTATTACAATTTTTGCTTTGTTTTATATACACACGCTATATAATATATTTTATGTAATAAAGATTATAGTGCAACATTATGCACAACTAAGTTTGAAGAGCGCCAGCTAGCTAACTCCTCTCATAGATACAATATGAATGTGTGCTAGAATTTCAGTTCATGCAACATGTCACTCATCAACTGAATTTGTAATCACATTATGAATGTGTTTAATCTGATATCTCATTTGTCACGCTATGAATGTGTAAAACCCACCTTCTAAGTTGAATTGAAAATGTCAATCACTTTTGGTTATGCTCACATTCCCAAAATACTGCTCAATAAATAATAATGCGGATAGTCTTGTTTCTGTGACAAGTTTGTTTGTGTTTGTCTTGTCTCTCTGACAAGTTTTTGGAGTGAGATATGGAAACACCGTTGGAAGATTTGTATGAACGCATGCGTTTGGAGGAGGAAGAAGAGAATGGGTTGGTTATCGAGCAAGAGGAATCTGATGAATCTGCGAAATCCTTCCAATGGTGCTTAGCGGGAAGATTCTTAACTAATCGTAGCATCAATTTTTTAGCAATGAAGAATACATTAGCCTCACTCTGGAGGCCAGTAAAAGGAGTTCTGATAAAGGAATTAGGCCCTAATATGTTTTTATTCCAATTCTTTCACGAATTGGATATTCAACGAGTCGAATCGAATGGCCCGTGGACTTTTGACAACCAACTCCTTCTAACGAAACGATTGACGGAAGGTGAACAACCATCAAAGGTTATTATCTTTCATACAGCTATGTGGGTTCAAGTGTTTGATTTACCTATTGGATTTATGACGGAACGAGTGTGCATCAATATTGGAAATTTTATCGGATCTTTTCTGGAATCTGATCCAAAAAACTTTCAAGGTGGCTGGAAGAACTATCTGAGGATTAGAGTCTCTCTTGATACGCGTAATCCAATCAAACGGAGAATGAAAATTAAGAAGACGGGAGGTGAGTGGGCATGGATTAATTTTAAGTATGAGCGTTTGCCCTCGTTTTGTTTTCTCTGTGGGCGACTAGGGCATTCCGAGAAGTTCTGCGAGAAACTCTATGATTCAATCACTATCCCGGTTGAAAAACCTTATGGAATTTGGCTGAGAGCGTCTAACCGCCGGTTCGATCAACAAGGACGAAGCCAATGGCTACGAGAAACTCCATCGGAATTCAACTCCGGCAAAGAGCAGGACAACCGTGCTGACGTGGAGATGAGTCGGGCTCCGTGCAATGAGGAGGCAAAAAATGCAGAATTAAAAAATAAGGAAAAAGGAAAAGGTGTGGCGCATGGCGGAAATCTGGGAATGGTCACAACTACCTATGATAGTGGAGACCATATTTTTGGGAACCCAATATTCGTGCATGAGGATTTTGAGGAAGTGGAAAATGAAGGCTTAACTTTCTCTGATATAAAGCGACGTCGTGTGGAGGACAATTCTGAAAATAATAGAGACACTCATGGGCCGGTTTGCAAGGCCAGTCCAATAACCAATATCAGTTCGGATCCAAAAAACGTACCAGAGGTGGGCCTTGGTCGCCAGGCCCACCTAGACCAATGAGTTCCCTATGTTGGAACTGTCGTGGGCTGGGCAACCCACGGACAGTTAAAGTTCTAATGGACCTAGTCCATACTAAGAAGCCCAAATTTATTTTTTTGATTGAAACAATGCTTCACAAAGAAAAAATAGAATCAGTCCGTATTAAACTCGGTTTCGAAGGGATGATTGTGGTCGATAGTCTTGGGCATGGCGGTGGGTTAGCTTTGCTATGGAGAGAGAAAGATATGGCGAATTTACTTAGCTTTTCGAGGAATCATATTGACGTGGAAGTTAACATTAAAAATATGCAGCAATGGCGTCTAACTGGTTTTTATGGTTTTCCGAACGACATAGACGAAGAAAATCATGGGATCTTCTTCGACATCGAAAGCGATCGATCAACCCTCCCATGGTGTTGTTTAGGAGATTTTAATGATTTATTATTTTCTCATGAAAAGAAGGGCGGTAGCGAACACCCACAGTGGTTATTGTCCGGTTTTCGTGCAGCCGTGAATGAGTGTAACCTTATCGATTTGGGTATGTGTGGTTATCAGTTTACCTGGGAGAGAGGTAGGGGCTCAGAGAATTGGATCGAAGAGCGGCTTGACAGAGCCATGGCGACTCAGTCATGGTGTTCGATTTTTCCAAACAGCAAGGTGTGGAATTTGGAGGCTTCACAATCAGACCATTCACCTATCTTTCTTGATATAGGTGTTAATCAAATTGGCTTCAGAAATCGTAGGTTTCGCTTCGAAAATAACTGGATTCGTGAGACGGAATGTCGCGAAGTAATTCGGAAAAGTTGGGATGATAGCTACGGACTCCCAATTGAGAAGAAGATTGATAATCTCGGGAAGGTTCTGAAAAAGTGGGGCGATGATCAGAAAAATAAATTTCATAAAATTTACAAGCTAAAACGAGAATGAAGATGCTCGGAGGCAAGAGAGACTCGAACTCGGTATTGATTCTTTAATTACCGAAAAAAGTACAATTTACTCTTGTCACAACGGGAGGATTTACGGAAGCAAAGAGCTAAAGTGTATTGGCTTAAAGGTGGTGATATGAATACGAAGTTCTTCCATGTTACAGCATCCCAAAGGAAGAGACATAACAATATTGATGCACTAAAGGACCAGGATGGCTATCTGTTGAATTGGCAAAATGGATTAGGAGAACATATTTCCAATTACTTTGCTGACTTATACAATTCAAATGGGAATGAGGTGGATGGTTTTCTTACTGTTGTGCAGAGGAGAATTAACTCCGAGCACAATGAATTATTAACGGCACAATACACGAAAGAGGAGGTAAAGAAGGCGGTCTTTGCTATGCACCCGGATAAATCGCCGGGACCAGACGGTTTCAACCCGGGTTTCTATCAAAAGTATTGGGATGTGGTGGGTGCTGATCTTTCTAAAGCATGTCTACATTTTCTCTCTACATGCTCTTTTCCGGAAGGCTTAAATGATACACATATTGTCCTAATTCCGAAGAAGAAAAACCCAGAATACATAACAGATTTGAGACCGATAGCCTTATGCAATGTCGTCTATAAAGTAGTATCCAAGGTACTAGCAAACAGATTGAAAGCTCTACTAGATCTTGTCATTTCGGACTCCCAAAGCGCATTTGTGCCAAATCGCTTAATCTCGGATAATATTCTTGTAGCCTTCGAAATTAATCACTATCTGAAGAGGAAACGACAGGGCAAGACAGGGATGGCGGCATTTAAAATTGACATGAGCAAAGCATACGACAGGATCGAATGGTCTTTCCTCAAGGGCATGTTGATTAAGCTCGGTTTTCACCATTCTTGGGTGAATCTTATTATGTTGTGTGTTTCCACGGTCCGATATAGGGTGATTCATGGAAGTTTTGAGTCGGACCAAATTATTCCAACGAGGGGCTTGCGTCAGGGAGACCCGCTCTCCCCCTATCTGTTTATTCTATGTGCTGAGGGACTCTCAGCATTGCTCCAGGATTATTGTCGAAGGGGAATGCTCCACGGGTGTTCAGTAGCAAGAAGTGCACCGAGTATCTCTCACCTTTTTTTGCGGATGACAGCTTTTTATTTTTTAGGGCGAACAAGCAGGAAGCAAAAGCGGTGAAGGAATGCTTATATAAATATTCTTTTGCTTCGGGGCAAGTGGTAAACTTCCAAAAATCTTCCATTACTTTTAGTAAGAATACCAGCCATTGTGATCGTAAAGAAGTTAGAGATATTCTTGGAGTGCAACTCATGGACAATCACGGGCAATACCTTGGGTTACCATCATTAGTGGGGAAGAATAAAAAAGAGGTTTTTGGCTTTATAAAGGGCAAAATCTGGTCGCGACTTCAAGGATGGAAAGGTAAATTACTATCCAATGGGGGTAAAGAAATTTTGCTGAAAACGGTGGCGTCATCCCTGACCTATGCGATGAGTATTTTTTGCTTCCTATTGAATTATGTTTGAGATCGAAAAAATGATGAATGCTTTTGGTGGGGGAATAATAGAACAAATTCAGGAGGTATAAGATGGTTAGCTTGGCAACATATGTGTTGTTCAAAAGCTAATGGCGGTTTGGGCTTTCGGAGGCTTCACGAATTTAATCTTGCATTGTTGGGCAAACAAGGTTGGCGCTGATTACTAAGCGAATTCGTTAGTGGCTAGAATTTTTAAAGGCGCGCGTTATTATCCATCATCGGATTTTTCTCGGCCAATCTTGGGTGTAATCCAAGTTATGTGTGGCGTAGTATCCGGGTCGCAAACATTTAATTCGATAAGTGTGTTCGAAAGGTGGGTGATGGGAGAAATATTAAGGTTTGGGGGGAGCCATGGTTATTAGACGACTCCAGTGCGTATATCTCTACCCCCCAAGTTGAAGGCCTTGAAAACATCAATGTGTGTAGCTTAATGAAAACTGATTCTGTGGCCTGGGATGTTGATTTGTTAATAGACATTTTTAATGCTAGAGATGTGAGCCTCATTTGTAAGATCCCTCTTCCAAATTCGCCAAAAGCTGACTCGTGGATTTGGACTTGGGATTCTAATGGTGTTTATACGGTCAAAAGTGGATATCGAAAGCTTTGTGAAGGTTTATCCTCATATCGAATTAAATCAATTTTAATTGGAAAAGTTTTGGGCCCGAAAGTTCCACCAAAAGCAAAACATATGGTTTGGAAAGCTTGCCAGGATATTCTACCGTTCGAGTCGGTTTGAAGGAAAAACGAGTCGAGATAAATATTCAATGCCCCCAATGTAATAATGATCTTTGAAACCTCTGTTCATGTTCTTTTTCTTCTTTGGTATGCTTTCGGTCATGTTGGAATTCAATGCCATTTCCTTTTTTACGTTGATGGACATAATCTTGTTATTGAATGTTTGAAGGTTAATTGGCCACACCTCTCCAGCGGATGATAGGAAAATGGTGGTGATGTTATTATGGGCTTTGTGGAAACAACGTAATGATGTGGTTTGGAATGGTAAAAGTAAGCCCCCTGCATGTGTTTTAAATTTTGCAAGTTCATTTTTGTTGCAGTGGGAATTAGCTCAAGTAAGTGAGCTAAATGAGTGGAGCGTATGTGCGAATGACGGTGCTATTACTTGGATTAAACCGAAGGTGGGAGAACTTAAATGCAACGTGGATGGAGCTATATTTCAACATGCTGGGAAAATTGGATTTGCTAGTGTGTTAAGAGATTCACAGTGGTCGCTTTCTTGCGCTTGCTACGAAAAGTTTGCGAGGGTATTGCAGATCAGGGCTTAGTCGAGGCGATGGGGGTTAGAGAGGCTCTTAGCTGGCTCAAGGAGAAATATCAATATACAGCTGTTACGATCGAATCAGACTCACTTACGGTTATCAAGGCTATTAGAGGATCATCTTCTAATAATTCTTATTTCAGGGATGTAATTGATGAATGTTTGGCTTTGCTTAAAGATTTGCCATTGTTTTCGTGTATTTTTGTTAGGAGGTGAATCGAGTTGCCCATGCACTTGCTAAATAACGGATTCGCTGGCGTCGTTTTTTGGGAGAAACCCCTTCCTATCTATGTAACTTTATTCTTGTTGGACATGAATGAATAATTCCAATCTTTATTCAAAAAAAAAAATGTAATAAAGATTATATTTTATAATATATGTATTAAATTATATTATACACCGTACATATCAAATTTTATATTGTATAGTATATAGTTTGAAAATCATATTATATTATATATTAAAGGACACAACAAACTAAAAATATCAAAAATATATAAAATAAATTTACCGACTGATAAATATTCAATTGGTAAAAATAAAAAATATATAAAAATATAAAAGTAATTTACAGACAGATAAAAAAGTTCTAATAGTAAAAAAAAGAAGAAAATAACGAAAAAATAATTTACCGACGGAAAAAATTCCTAAGTAATTACCGACAACATCAATTTTCATTGGTAATATTTTTTTAAAAAAGTAAAAAAAATAAAAAAAAGGTTTAACGATGAAATTGGTCTCCGTTGGTAAAAATTAAAAAATAAATAATAATAATAATAAAATATATACATGCGCATTTTCCATCGGTATTAAGACGGAATTAATTGCCTTCGTCAAAAAAAAAAAAGCAAAACTAAAATACTTTGTGAAAAGAAAACAAAAATTCAGTTAAAAAAAAACAGAGTACATGATGTCTACAATTTTTAGGTTTGGTGACATCAATTAATTAAATAAATCTTTGACATGATTTAATGATAGTCATATAATTTTGTGTTACTAAAATATAGCTTAAAAAGTATTACAATCAATTAAATATAGTGTTGCCAAGAGTGCTTCTTAAATAAAGTGATACATATTTGCGTTATAAAAGAAATAACAAAAATAAAGTGTTACTTATATAAAAGTATTACATATAAACGTTACATATTGATAAAAGTGTTACCTATTTGCGTTACAAAAGAAATAACAAAAAAAACGATACTTAAAAAGTGTTACGTATATAAAAGTGTTACATATAAGTGTTACATATTGATAAGTGCTACAAAAGTGTTACATAAATATTGTAATGTAAAAAGTGTTACAAACATGTGTTACATATGTACCTTATGTAAAAAGTGCTAAAAAAATTGTGTTACCTAATCTCATTTATATTGTAGTGAAATATTAATGGGTATTTTGTAATTCCAAAATTTGATAGTTATGTTTTTATAATTAGATTAAACCTTAAGTTCTTTTATGTAACTAACTCTAAAAACAAAAGAGAACAAAATATGATCAGAATTTACTATTTAGCGCATTTATGGAATTCCATTTGCTTGGTGCAATCTAAACATGAAAACAATGATATTTAATGATATCAACTATATAAAATAGAGGTGCATATCATTATCACACTTTTCACGAATTAATTAATAAAATTTCCAGTCCTTTTCTTTTAAGTTGAATTCTATAATAAATATTTAATAATAACATGACTAACTTACAAGCATTTTCATTTGAAAAAAAAAATTTGTATACGATCATTCAATGGACACGTATGTAATTTGGTCAAAATGATTCCAAGGTGCACATAATATTAAGTACAATAATATTAATTAAAGGGCACAAATGCAATCTTATACATAATCGGATTGATAATTATCAAATACTTGTAATTTGCATTTCGAGTTCATATAAATTTAAATTTGAGGTTTGAGAATTATCAAAATCCATGTAATTTAGCTATTATTTTGGGTCAATAACATTATATATCCCAAGAATATTTTAAAGGTCTAGAGATTGATATATATTCATAACGTTAAATTGTATAACTTAATAAGTATATCATAATTTTTTATACAAAGAATGTGAATATATAATTAATGATAATATAAAAATATAAAGTCAGATTATATATTTTTTATGAGCTTACATCAATACTTTACTCTCACACTTGTTGCACGAGCAATTTTTGTCTTTTTTATTAAGATTTTGCATTGCACGCGGAAATAAAAATAACAACCAAAAAAAATGTGTATGTGTGCGAAATTGTGATATTTTATTTACTGTCACACATTATATTTTTTGTATGTGCATCTGTGTGCAATATTTGTGCATATTTGTAGAATTAATTGGCAATCTACGTAAAATCTCAAAAAAAAAAATCCAAAAACACAGGATTATGCACTTATTGATTTGTGAACGTCCATATATCCAATTTTAATTTGTTTTTGATGGATTAGGTTTTTAATGTTATCATTTATATATAATATCTCATTATGTGTACATTTGTATATGTATGTCGATTTGTGTGTAGTAGTAATTACAATGTAGGATATTATATAGAGATAATTATTATTTGCCACCCCAACTTTACCCCTTTTTATACTTCACAACCTAAACTTTGATTCGTAACACTTTGCACCCCAAACTATGAAAATAGTTACTTTTTGCAACCTTTGGACCATTTTACCCCTAGGCATGTGTTCTTTATAAAACATAGTTTTAGTTATCCCTTTAAACTCTAATTTGTGATGATTGCTCCATAAGGATAAATATATTGCATTATACAATACTTAAAAAGTTTTCACTCCCTAATCAATTTGTTTTCGGGTTTTTTAGAAATAAGAACCCGATTTTTTCGTAGAACTTGTTTTGTTCGTGGCATTGTTACACCTACTTAGATCCGTCTCTATTCGGAGGTTTTAAATGGATCATGTCGGGTTTCACCTATAAACTCAACAAGACATACTTCAATCAAGATCTTATTTCAAGTATTTATCCGTATACAAATTGGGTCTTTAGACCGAAAATGAAAATAGTCCATTACGACCATATCGCCTAACATGCTTAGTAAAATTAATAAATCCCTTAAAATTCATACCTCTTTTGGCCAAACAAAGAAAGGGTTAAGTGGTTCGCAACGCCACGGTCGGAAAATTCGCGCCCCCAGGATCGTTTAACGAACAACTCCTCACTGTTCAACCTCACCTCAGGAAGATGATCTCGCAGTTATCGACTCCTTCGAAACCGCCAAAGACAGCCTTGGTTCGTTTTCCTACTCCAAGGCGTAAAAGTAATTCTTCAAAGGGGATTGATCAATAGTACATTATGAACACATGTTGAACAAACAGCCTTTATTTTATTAAGAACTTAAAGAAAAATTTATTACATTAGTAATCTCCTTTGGGAGGAGAATCTTGGTTTAGCCTCTCATGTATGAGGCTTGCACGAAAAATACATAAAAACTTAAAAACTAAAACACTCAAAATATTACAAATTTTTCTCGACTTTATTATAAGAAAACTAAGGAAAATGTTCGATGTCCTCGCCTTCCTTCAAATCCTCGCGATTTATAGAAGTAAGTCCAGGACTTGAAGTCGGACTTCAAATCTTGTTGAGATGTAAGACGTCACCGCTTACGTCATACTCTGAATTATTGCTCGCCGGTGCCTTCCTTCTTTTTCCAGCGTGACTCAACCCGTGTGATGGTTGTCGGGGAATCTTTTAAAAGTTGGTGCGCGTGGTCCCCGAGGAAAACGCGTCTTGTGAGCCGGGCCCTTGTCCTTTCGGTTTGTATGGTCCTCGGTCGGGTTTGGGTTGAAAACCTTTTCCAAACTCGGGTTCTTCGTTCGGGGCATGCTTGACAGATCCGGTCGATCCAACGGCCAACATGCGCCATGTTACTGAAATTTCCATAAGTTTCTTTGCTCGCTCAGGAATCTTGTTTTCCAGAGAATTCTCCTTTTGGTCTCGAAGAGCTCCTCCGCAAATCCTGTGGTTGATCCGGTCATCGAATTCAAAAGGAAAGATCCATTCGCCGATTCGGAAGAACTTAAATGGATATTTGACTTTGTCCATTTGATTAGACAAACCCAAAGACCCCATGCTCGTCCCCTGGTAGAAGCTTCGTCTTTAAAAATGCTCCTACTAACATCTTGGTCCTTCTTAGGTGAAGTCGCTTAATATATTTTAAAGCATTTCCATCCGGTCTTCTTAGCTTGATGAAATGAAAAGCTTCATTAAAGCCTTTCTTTCTTTGGTTCAGAGCTGCACTTATAAAATACAGTTCCAAAATATCACCTCTACGGCCAAGTGTGGATTATGGCCCAGGTCTCGTAAATCGCTTCCCCAATCCATTTCGGTAATTTTGAAATTTCGGGAATCCTGGTGACACGGTATAGATTGAAGCTAAAGCTCCAAAAGTATACCATTCTTCATTTGGATGACTTCCTGGTTTCATCCAAACTCGGGATACTTGCCACGAGATATCAACCATTGTTTTCTGCGGGTTAATACATTGTCTTGTAACTAGTTTCTCCCATTGTCGCTAATATACCGCATAGGAGAAATCTTATTCTCGTTAGTTTGAACCTTAGATTTTCTGTCGGGCCTAAGATTCAACTCTCCTCTTTTACCCCGGAGGGTCTTGGGTTGACTTGAAGACTCGGGTTGTGACACGAGCTTCAACATTAAATTACGGTTGTACACCGGGGGGGATGCATCACTTGTGATTATGGTACTTGAATCCATAACCTCCGGGTTAGAGCCCCGTACTCTCTCGGCCCCTTTTTGCAAGTAGGAGATGCGGCTGGAAGAGAGGCTTTGCGATCTAAGAACAATTGTCTTGAGCGAATCGGCATGCTCGTATTTGACTAGAAACGGATTTTGTCACTGTTGAAGTCGCCCAAAGAATCTCACGCATTGAGACATAACGTCCCAAAATCTCGTTCTAGACTCTCCAGGTTTTCCCGAGATGTCTTTTCGTTTAAGGACCTCACAAAGAACGCGCCCTTCCATCTCGTGTCAAGAAATCGCAAGAATATTTTCATGAGATTTTATAATGACAATATCATAATCATAATATTGACATTCAACTTGCCATCTAAGTAATCGAGCCTTTTCGGTTTTGATTCAATTTTTTTTGTAAAAGCTCGACACTTGAATTATCAATTTTTAAAGTAAACTTTTTAGCCAAGTAAAAAATAACGGCCATTTTTAAAAGCCTTCGATCGCAAAGAATTCTTTCTCGTTGATATGCCATCTGTTTGCTTCATTTGGGTGTGAATAAACCACTACAATATCTGCATGGCACTTCTTCATTTGGTGTGACCTTAGTAAGAATCGCCGCTTCACCAATCATCAGCGGCATCCGTAAAGAACCATTCATCCTCGTCTTGGGAATTGCAAGTTTTGGAAGCTTTTTACAAACTTCTTTTAGTTGCTTAATTCTACTTGATGTTCATCTTCCCATTTGAATCTCGCATCTTTTTTAAGCAATGGGCTAAACACCTTTCCCGTAATATGCCGATTGTTAATGAACATCCCAAAGAAAATTAACAACTCAAGAAAACTCAAGTCGCTTCTTGTCTTTCGGTGTATCCGAAATCCTCGTATCTTTTCCACAATATGATTTTGTAGAATAATTCAGATTCATCGATTTCAATTCCGAGGAATTCAATGCTGTCTTGTTGCTATTACATACCGCCTTCTTTTCCGAAAGCACTAATCCTTCTTTTTTGTGACAAACATCGAAAATATTTCCAAATGTTTGAGATGCTCCTTCATGTTCTTTGATGCGATTAGAATGTCGTCGATATACACGAACATGAAACTGAAATAATCTTTAAAAAGATTATCCATCTTTCTTTGATATATTTGGGGTCGTTAGCCAATCCCATAGGCATCACGTTCCAAATATAGTGTCCTTGTGGTGTAGAGAAAAGTCAAAACTTCTTACTTTCTTCCTCCATCTTAACTGGTAGAATCCGGACTTGCAATCGAACTTTGAGAATATCTTGGCACCTTTGATACTGATTAACGGATGTTTCTCGCTTGGGATATATTATCCGTCGAACTCAAAATGTTATTAATTCCTTTGTAATTAATAACAAGTCTTCGCTTTCTCTTTTGATTTCTCCATGGTTTCGACTAAGAATCCTGGATCTGCTTGTATGGAGAAACTCTGGTGAAATTAACTTAAGGTCAAGATGTTCCTTAAGTATCTTTTGCATATCCTTACGATCTTCCTGGTTCATAAGGATTGGTTTGAATCTTACGAACTCGTACTCCTTTCCAGTTTTAACCCTTAAGGAAGCTTTAAGCTCGATTCTTATCCCACCAAGCCAAAGGATCTTCATTGTAATTCCTTTGGATCTTCTTCTTGATATCTTCGAGTGATATTTGTTCCTCTATGGTTACATCACTCTGTGGATTCTCCATTAGACTCATCCATAATTCCGCAATGGCTTCGGAGTGACTCGTTCTTCTCCTCAGTACTGCGAATGAATACAAGTTATTATCCCATATCTTCCGATCCTTCCGGATAGAACCAAATTGTCTATAGGATAATAAAAGCTTCACCAAATTTCCTTCGATCCGCCATTTTTGGATTACGAAGTTTGGCTTCATCACCACGCTTCTTGCTGCGAAAAGTAATGGGCATTTTTCGTGTAAAAATGCTTCCTGATCTCACGGACAATAATCTTATGATCACATAAGGTTGTGAAAATAAGTCTTCTCGCCTCGTTCTCTTGTGTAAAACGCTTGAATGTTTGTAGGAAATTGTTTCCTAGCAAAATATCTCGCACTGTATCATGGAAATAGATTGGTGGCGTCTTTACTTTGTACCGGGTAAGTCTTGCCGCGCCTCCGATCATTATTTCGTTTGTTTAATTCCTTGTTAAGGATAAGAATCCTTTTAGAGAAATCTCTTCCCGCAATAGTGGTAAATCTTCTCCAATTTCTTTAGGAAAAACATCCCGCTGCAAGACATATTCGGCCCCTGAATCAATATAGGCGAAATACTCGGCTCTTGTATTCGAGATATAACATTCCAATAGAAATGTATATGGAGAATGGACTAGTGGTCATCGATTCTGTATCTTTTATTAGCCACTGTGAACTCCATTCCGTCTTGTAATCTTTCCCAAGGTTTATGCTCCTCAAGAAATTCAATTCCCAAAGTATTAATTGTTCGGGATCTTTCCGCAACTCCTGTGATAGTGAGCTCAATTTCTCCTATCTTCAGGCTTCCTTGATACCTTCCAACGATTGGTTGTTGGAGATAATATAGAACATCACAAGGAAAAATGTTATCCTTTTGAGTGATGTCGAATATTACTTCAACCTCTCGCCATCATCGGACATTTCAGCCTCTCCCTTTGTTTTAAAAACATCGGGATGCGTTTAATCAGATTTGGTCTCCTTTCTTCCCAACGGGCTGCTACTCACCATTCTCTTGCTTTTGGAAAGACATCCTTCTAGGCTCAACTCGAGACTCAGGACTTTTGTTGAAGGCTGGTTGATCTTGAATTATCATATCAATCTCCTTAATAGTTGGAGATTCAATGATTTCTGGTAACACCACCCTGGCAAAGTCCTCAAAGATTCTTGGGACTTCAATAAATTCCTTTCTCAAGAATACTTCAGAATGATGGGTATTCGAGAGAGCATAGGAAATCTTGTATGTGATCGAGTAAGGCATGTTTCCTTCTTTCATCAAATCGACTCTTTTAAAATCTTGATGAAGGGTTAGGACTCTACTGAAGTCTCGATCTCCCAAATTGTATGCAATTCTTGGATAGACATTGAATGCTAATTTTCCTGCATACAAATTTCCTGTGACCGCTCCAAGGCATGAATCCTTGAGATGTGAGATTTGCTTGTCAAAAATGGCAAGATTGAGTGGCGAATCTATTCCTTCTTTGAATGTTGCCTTAATAATGACTCTTATGGCTCCAATGTGAATCCATGAGAGTGTATTAGCAACTTCTCTTTTAACTCTGCTTTTGATCTCCTGTATTTCTCTAATAGGGACCAAATCGCATCTCGATCAGGCACCAGGTAAACTCCATCGGAATGGCAAGTTCTCCAGCTTGTTACCTCGTGAATAATTTGGTGTTTTTATTTACGAAACCCAATCTTATCCAATGCTTTTTCCATAGCTCCAATTGTAAATCCATTATAGACTTGGAGCTTTGGATCTTCCTTCATAATTCTCATAAGAGTTTTATGAGAAACCGTCGTGTGAGAGAGGAATCGACATATCCTCCCCGATCGTCTTTGAAGAATTTCTTCTTCACCTCACGATTCGAATCTGGATTCACTTCCATCATCGAATAAATTTCTTCTTCATAGATGCTCTCATCCGAGGGGATATCCTCAAATTGATACACCTGTATTAAATCCTCGATAATAGACAGACTTCTTCGATTTCGGTGTGGCCTCGAATCTGTCGACTCCTCGTTTTTGATTATCCGGGCAATCCGTTGAGATATGTCCTCTTGCTCGCATGTCCAAAGAATTATTCTAGTCTTTGAAACTTTCATTAGCTCTAGTATGAGCACGCCGAAAGTTCTTCTCCCCGGATTTTGCTTTGGTACTTGCTTGATTAGAAACGATGATGAGGCTCTACTCCCGCTTGGTCTTTGGTCTTTGCCCTGATTTATAACTTCGGGCTTTTTTTTGACGAGAACCTTCTAGGTCTCCATGAAGACGCTTCTTTTGTTCTTCGCTTCCTCGGCGGTATGGATGGCTTCTCTCATTCTTCTTCTTGTGCCGCCTTGGTTGACCTCCCTTTTGTTGGGATATCATTATCCACGCAACATAGAGGAATCGCTTTGTTAATTCCTCTTAATCTCTTGTAATTCTGTGCAGAGTCAGCTTGATAGCACCATTCGGATAACTTGGCCTTTAGGAAAGACATTTTTCTCGCCACAGTTTTTACTTGACTCCACCTTTGTATTCCCGATAAGCATTTCTCTCCGGGGACTCAAATTTTGGCAAAGAATAGTTGTGCGACTTCTTTTTCCTCAATCTTGGATTTCCACTGCATTTCGGTGAATAACTTGATATATTCGTCAATATGACAAATATCCAAGAACTCAAGGTCAGTAGAGGGCTTGTTTATATTTCTTTCTTTTTCATCCTCTAATCCCTCGAAATAACTTTGTCTTGGATGAATTGGATTTTGAATAGTTTTGCCATACCATCGACAATTCCTTTAAGTGATTCCCAGGCAATCTTCACCGATCCTTCAAGACTCATTTCAAGGAGTAAAATGAATGAATCCTTTGTAAGATCGAGGGTTCTCTTTGAAATTCTCATAGTCAAGCCCATTCATCAATGAGAACCTGCATTTTTTAAAATCGGGATGTCCAGATTTAACATCAACCCATACGGATGTATTGGGTCGAGTGCGATCTTCCATAAGGCGTCGATAAACATTCGGCCTTAGGTAGGTTGTCAGTTCCCGCAAGAGGTTTCGACCTCCTATTCCCGAAAGTGGATCTTTCCTCCGCCGTGAAATCCTCAACATGTGGCATCCTCTCGCCCCGAGTTCCATGATGCGAACCCGCACTTTCTTCAACGTTAGATTTCTTGGTGGTGGTGGTGGAATTGGTCTACCTTGTGGGTCATAGGTAACCAAAGCCGATTTCACCGCTGCGTTCATCTTTAAATCTACAATACCTAATCCCGCGAAGGATTCGCGGTCATGTAGATTTTTAAGATTCATCTTTTCAATATCCATCTTTTTTAATTTTTGATGGATTTTCCTTTGATTAGAGCAATGAGCTTTTCCTCATCTGTCATCTTTCGTATAACTTCGGTTGGTTACCTTTTTTGGTGTAAAATAAGTGCGGATTCCAAAATCAATACGTCTTCTTCTCCTAGGATGAACTTGGTCATCCTCCGGTTCTTGATTTCGTTTACGAATATCATGAAGGAGTTCAAGAGTTTTTCCGATATTTAACCATCATCTTCATCCAGTTCTGGATCCGATGAACTTGTATTGGTAGATGAATATGGCGGTTGCCATAAGTCGCATCGTCTTCGGATTTCTCTAAGATCTTCGGAGATCTTAGATTTGTCGGGAAGATATCTCGTTCCACTCAGTACTCCATCGGAATCATTGTTCGATGGGAATTTTCATGAACCGTTTCTTGAAGGTTCATCAAGTGCACATATAGGGTCCGGTTAAGCATCCGAATCGCTATAATATTCTTTCGCATTTTGCATTGCGCTTAAGGTTTCCCAGTTGGCTCTCGCTGTTCCTTTTCTTCATGTTGGTATTCCCGATATGAAACACGGTCAAGGTGTTCTTGTGCATACATCGTCAATATTTGACGATATGTCCTGTAAGGTGTACATCTCGGACATCGGTCCGGATCCATAATCTCGGAGTAAATTCTCCTCACCAATTGTTAATTACATCAATATAATAAATTTAACTAAAAGTTCTTAATAAACCTAGTCTACGATACCATTTTCGAGGATCGCAAGACCTTTGGGAGTAATCAAGGAATATGCAATAAAATTTATCGTCCAGGGTTGCAAAGTGCAACAACTTTAAAGTTTAGAGGGTAAAGCGCAATTCGCCTTTCATAAGTCCAGGGTAAATTTGGAATTTTAACCAAAGTGCAAAATTTTGTAAAGTTCAGGTTGCAAACTGTGTCGTTTTAAAGTTCTGGTGGCAAAGTGTAAAAACCTGTATAGTTGGGGTTGTTAACAATATTTATCCCTATTATATATATGTTGTATTTGTAATGTGGGGTTTATGTAAGGTGTGTGAAGTACGAATAACAATGATTATTTGAAGTTTAAAATTATGAAAATTCCTAAAAAAATACACCAAGAACATAATATTTTTATATCTTTTTTTTTGTTAAAATGCAATTGATGCCTTTATTATAAGATTGTTTACTAAATAGGGTAAATTACAAAGTTGTCTTTGAAATTTAGCCTGATAACAATTAACAAAACAAAATAACTATCTTTCAAAATTACAAATAATCAAACAAATCAGGAGATACTCCACTGTCCTGCATCAACATACGGCTGGGTCTCGGAGATAGAAGGAAAATTAAACAAACAAGGAGGTACTCCAGTGTCTTGCATCAATATACGGTTGGATCTCGAAGACAAGAAGAAAATCAAACGAACTAGGAGGATGTACTCCACTGTATTGCATCAGATACAACTGGACCTCAGAGATAGAAGGAAAATCAAATGAACCAAGAGGAGGCACCCCATTGTTTGGCGTCAATGTCTTGCACTCACTTGTTATATCATTCATGCTTGATCGTTTTCCATCCTTACTAGTTGAATTCAATCATTTGAAGTACTTATGAGCACAACTAGCTGCAACATTAGACAACATGCTTAATATTTTAATTTGAATAAACAGTTACCAATGTCTCATTTTAACATATATAACACAATGTATATAATAAAAAGTTGCTACACTAATGATGATTAGGTTTCCATCAATTATAATTAATATGGACAATATAACGACTATAGGTGGACATTTTAATAATATACTATCCAAAAAATAGTGACATGTCATCATCAATTGTAAAACTTGGCGATGATAATCCGTCGGTAAATTGTCGATCATTTGTTGTTATATACTCAAAAAATTGTCCCCAGAACCAGATCATAACGTAGTTTTTAACAAATGTCGACAAACTATTCCATTGCTAAATTTTATTAGATGTTCAAATATAAAACATTTTATGATGGTACATTATCTGCTAATGACCTGTCACTAGAAAAATTTACCGACGGGGTTTCCTTATTTAACGATGGAAATTTCCGTCGCTATTTTTATGTTTTTTGGTGTTGTGATGTGCAGTTAAACACGTAAACTTGATACCATAGGAAGTTAATTTGTCCATATTGCTAAAATATTGGACTGTTATATATTGTTTAACAAATATTGACGAGTTCTTCCGTTGCTAAATTTTATTAAGGAACAGATCCCATCATAGATGTTCAAAGATAAAACATTTTATGATGTACATTACATGTTCATGATTTGTCACTAAAAGTTTACCGACGGAGTTTACTTATTTAACGATGGAAAATTTCGTATTTATTTATATATATATTTTTTATTGTAATGTCTTTGTTAAACACCTATTTTTTATGGTAGTGTGATAAAAAATGATTCTTAGTAAGGTTAGTTTAATAATTGCCAAATTTTCCGAATAATTTTAAAAGGAAAAATATAATTCTCAACCCCACGATTTTGGCAACAAAATTTTACCTTATTTTCATCCTGCGATTTTTCGTGATGTTTCACCCCAAACACCAATCTCATTGGATCCATGCCCTATATGTATATGTATATGTTTACATATGGACAATTGTCACAATAATAAAATTAAGTGTCCACAATCCACAAAGTAAACAATAAATGCTAACCCATCCATATAAACTAGTAAATGCTTCACATTAATTGGGTACAAAGTTAATATGAAAACAACGACATTCAATTATTATTCACTTTGATAATCATAACAAGAATTAATCAATAGAATTTCAAATATTTATTCCCTTTTTTTTCTTTAATTAGTTGAATTCAATATAACAATTTAACAATAGTATACTAATTGCACAAGAATTTTCATTTTTGGAAGAAATTGATGTGTTTGATATATAGGAAATTAAATTACCTGGCTTGGAAGTCCACTTTCAAACAAGGGAGAATGCATATACGTTGAATTCTCATCAGATTTGGTTTTATTTTTGGTTTCATTTTCTTCTTCACCAAAAAATATATCCCAATTTTGCATGGTGGACATCTCACCATTTTTTTGGAGCTTGGGGAGCAACAAAAAAAATTAATTAATTAACTCATGTCTGCATGGTTAAGAAAAACTTTATCGGTTACTTAAAATCACAAAAAAAAATGAACAAAAATGATATCTTACTTTTTGGTGTTTAGCCTTGTTCTTTTCCTATAGATCATCCTCATTTTCTATTTTCTTGAGAATTAATTTGCTTCTTTCTCCTATTATTTCTTCTATTTTCTCTTTTTTCTCTATCATTTGAAAATTTAGCCTTGAAAACTTAGGCCTTGTTTGTTTATGTTTCCAATGCCCCATTTCTAATTTCCAACTATTCATAGAAATAGAATCATGTTTGTTTTTAAAATTTCCAATGGAAATCATCATTTCCATTTTCCACTTTTCACATAAAACACCATCTCAAACCTACAATTTCAATTCTCAACTCTACTACCCTACATCACTTATCAATCACTATTCTTATTTTTTAATCCAATTATATATGTGGGACCCTCCATTACCAACTTTATCTACTTAAAATACTACTATATATATCTAATGGGACCCACTAACCTACAATCTTACAAATATAATATTATATATTCAATTAAAATATTTAACCACTATCAATTTTTCAAATTATTTTATTCATAAAATACTATTCAAAATTATTTAACCAAACATAATCTCATTTCCAAACCTACATAAAACTCATTTTCATTCACTCATCCAAACATAATTCCAGTTTTCACACGAAAACCAATAAATTCTGAAAATTCATTTTCCAACACTAGAAACTAGAAATAGTTCATGAAAACATAACCATACAAGGCCTTAGTTTTCAAGCTTACGCTGACTATGCTTGAGGACAGTAGCTTCGGCCCATCATCACTGCCACCAAGATAAACTGCAGGAGGTGGAAAGATTGACCAGTGTTTTTGGTGGGGTAACATACAATCACATCCTTCCAGGTAAAGAGAAACTGATCTCCCCCTGAATGGAACTGAGGGGCTCTCTCATTTTCTTTCCCTCTTTCTTATTTCTCTCAATGCTTGAGCACACGTCAAACCTACTACTTCTTTTATAGGCACAAAATGTGTATTCTCTCTCTTGCTTTTTCCTCCCTTTCTTATCTTTCTCTCTCTTGTTTTTTTCTCTATTTCTTATCTCTATCTGTATTAAAAGTTGTAACGCTCGAATATCACCAAACAATTTGGATTTATATGCATGAGGTTGGTGACTTGGTGTTGTTTTGGCTTTAACGTTGTTTGGATATGTATGTGTACAAGTGTAGAAAATGGGAAAATAAGTAAGTAATTTGATTTATAAAAGAAAAAAAAAGAAAAAAAGGTGATTTGATTTCAAATTTGGTTGGTTATAATGATTTGATTTCCTTTGGGTATATATGTAGTCTAAGGAAAAAATGACAATTAAATTTATGTAATTAAGAAGTATTGCAAGTTATATTATTCACTACTAGTTTTATTATACGCATAAAATGTGGCTTCTCTCTTGCTTTTTTTTCTCTATTTCTTATCTTTGTCTATATTAAAAGTTGTAACGCTCGAATATCACCGAACAATTTGGATTTATATGCATGAGGGTGTTGTTGTTGTGACTTTAACGTTGTTTGGATTTATATGTGTATAAGTGTAGAAAAGGAAAAATGTGGTTAGGTAAGTAATTTGATTTCAAATATGGTTGGTTACAATGATTTCACTAGGTATTTATGTAATCTAAGAAAAATAATGACAATTAAATGTATACAATTAAGAAGTATTTGTAAATTATTTTACTCAGTACTTGTTTTATAGGCATAAAATGTGGTTTCCCACTCCTTTTTTTTATTTTATCTATTTCTTATTTTTGTCTATATTAAAAGTTGTAATGCTCGAATATCACCAAACAATTTGTATTTATATGCATGAGGGTGTTGTTGTTGTAACTTTAACTTTGTTTGGATTTATATGTGTACAAGTGTAGAAAAGAAAAAAAAATGTAGTTAGGTAAGTGATTTGATTTCAAATTTGGTTGGTTACAGTGATTTCACTCGATATTTATGTAATCAAAGGAAAATAATGACAATTAAATGTATGTAATTAAAAAGTACATGGAAATTATTTTATTCACTACTTGTTTTATAGGCATAAAATGTGGCTTATCTCTCTTGTTTTTTTCCTATATTTATTATCTTTGTCTATATTAAAAGTTATAACGCTCGAAGATCACCAAACAATTTGGATTTATATGAATTAGGGTGGTGTTGTTGTGACTTTAAAGTTGTTTGGATTTATATGTGTACAAGTGTAGAAAAGGAAAAACATATGCTTAGGTAAGTATTTTGATTTCAAATTTGGTTGGTTACAGTGATTTCACTCGTGGGTATTTCTGTAATCTAAGGAAAATAATGACAATTAAATGTATGTAATTAAGAAGTATTTGCAAATTATTTTATTCACTACTTGTTTTATAGAGATAAAATGTGGCTTTTTCTCTTCTCTTGTTTTTTCTCTATTTCTTATCTTGGTCAATATTAAAAGTTATAACGCTCGAATATCACCAAACAATTTGGATTTATATGCATGAGGGTGGTGGTGTTGTGACTTTAACACTGTTTGGATTTATATGTGTACAAGTGTAGAAAAGGAAAAAATATTTTGATTTCAAATTTGGTTGGTTCAGTGATTTTATTGGGTATTTATGTAATCTAAGGAAAATAATGTCAATTAAATGTATTTAATTAAGAAGTATCTGCAAATTATTTTATTCAATACTTATTTTATAGGCACAAAATGTGGCTTATCTCTCTTACTTTTTTTCTTTATTTTTTATCTCTCGTCTATATTAAAAGTTGTAACGCTCAAATATCACCAAACAATTTGGATTTATGTGCATGAGGGTGGTTAAAGTAGTGACTTTAACATTGTTTGGATTGATATGTGTACAAGTGTAGAATAGGAAGAAAATTGCTTAAGTAAGTAATTTGATTTCAAACGGTTGGTTCTGATGATTTCATTGTGTATTTATGTAATCTAAGGAAAATAATGACAATTAAATTTATGTAATGAAGAAGTATTTGCAAATTATTTTATTCTATACTTGTTTTATAGGCACAAAATGTGGCTTCTTTTCTCTTGTTTTTTTTTTTTTTTATCTCTGTCTATATTAAAAGTTGTAACGCTCGAATATCACCCAACAATTTGTATTATATGCATGAGGGTGGTGTTGTTCTGGCTTTAATGTTGTTTGGATTTATATGTGTACAAGTGTAGAAAAGGAAAAAATGTGCTTAGCTAAGTAATTTTATTTCAATTCTGGTTGGTTACAGTGATTTCACTGGGTATTTATGTAATCTAAGGAAAATAATGACAATTAAATGTATGTAATTAAGAAGTATTTGGAAATTATTTTATTCACTACTTATTTTATAGGCATAGAATGTGGCTTCTCTCACTTGTTTTTTTTTCTATATTTATTAGCTCTGTCTATATTAAAAGTTGTAACGCTCGAATATCACTAAATAATTTGGATTTATATGCATTAGGGTGGTGTTGTTGTGACTTTAAAGTTGTTTGGATTTATATGTGTACAAGTGTAGAAAAGGAAAAAAAATGGTTAGGTAAGTAATTTTTTTCCCAATTTGGTCGGTTACAGTGATTTCACTGGGTATTTATGTAATCTAAGAAAAATAATGACAATTAAATGTATATAATTAAGAAGTATTTGCAAATTATTTTATTCACTACTTGTTTTATATGCATAACATGTGGCTTTTATCTTTTGTTTTTTTTCTCTATTTCTTATCTCTGTCTATATTAAAAGTTGTAATGCTCGAATATCACCAAACAATTTGGATTTATCTGCGTGAAGGTGTTATTGTGACTTTAACGTTATTTAGATTTATATGTGTACAAGTGTAGAAAAGGAAAAAAATGTGGTTAGGTAAGTAATTTGATTTCAAATTTGGTTATTTACAATGATTTCACTCGGTATTTATGTAATCTAAGGAAAATAATGACAATTAAATGTATGTAATTAAGAAGTATTTGGGAATTATTTTATTCACTACTTGTTTTATAGGCATAAAATGTGTCTTGTCTCTCTTGTTTATTTTCTATATTTATTATCTCTATCTATATTAAAAGTTGTAATGCTCGAATATCACCAAACAATTTGGATTTATATGCATTAGGGTGGTGTTTTTGTGACTTTAAAGTTGTTTAGATTTATATGTGTACAAGTTTAGAAAAGGAAAAAAAATATGCTTAGGTGAGTATTTTGATTTCAAATTTGGTTGGTTACAATGATTTCACTGAGTATTTATGTAATTTAAAGAAAATAATGATAATTAAATATTTGTAATTAAGAAGTATTTGCAAATTATTTTATTCACTACTTGTTTTGTAGGCATAAAATGTGTCTTTCTCTCTTGCTTTTTTTTCTCTATTTCTTATCTCTGTCTATATTAAAAAATTTAACACTCAAATATCACCAAAAAATTTGGATTTATATGCATTAGGGTGGTGCTGTTGTGGCTTTAACGTTGTTGTGATTATATGTGTACAAGTTTAGAAAAGGAAAAAATATGCTTAGGTAAGTAATTTGATTTCAAATTTGGTTGGTTACAGTGATTGCACTGGGTATTTATGTAATCTAAGGAAAACAATGACAATTAAATGTACGTAATTAAAAAGTATTTGCAAATTATTTTATTCAATACTTGTTTTATAGGCATAAAAGGTGGCTTATCTCTCTTAGTTTTTTTTCTTAATTTATTATCTTTGTCTATATTAAAAGTTGTAATGCTCGAATATCACCAAACAATTTGGATTTATGTTCATGAGGGTGTTGTTGTTGTGGCTTTAACGTTATTTGGATTTATATGTGTACACATGTAGAAAAGAAAAAAAAAATTGCTTAGATACGTAATTTGATTTCAAATCTCGTTGGTTACAGTGATTATACTTTGTATTTATGTAATCTATGGAAAATAATGACAATTAAATGTATGTAATTAAGAAGTATTTGCAAATTATTTTATTCTATACTTGTTTTAAAGGCACAAAATGTGGCTTCTTTCTCTTGCATTTTTTCTTTATTTATTATATCTGTCAATATTAAAAGTTGTAACGCTCGAATATCACCAAACAATTTTGATTTATGTGCATGAGGGTAGTGTTGTTGTGGCTTTAAAGTTGTTTGGGTTTATATGTGTACATGTGTAGAAAAGGAAAAAATATGCATAGGTAAGTAATTTGATTTCAAATTTGGTTGGTTACAGTGATTGCACTGGGTATTTATGTAATCTATGGAAAATAATGACAATTAAATGTATGTAATTAAGAAGTATTTGCAAATTATTTTATTCAATACATGTTTTATAGGCATAAAATTTGGCTTCTCTCTCTTACTTTCTTTCTTTATTTATTATCTCTGTCTATATTAAAAGTTGTAACGCTTGAATATCACCAAACAATTTGGATTTATGTGCATGAGGGTGGTGTTGATGTGGCTTTAATGTTGTTTGGATTTATATGTGTACAAGTGTAGAAAAGGAAAAAATGTGCTTAGGTAAGTAATTTGATTTCAAATTTGGTTGGTTACAGTGATTTCACTGGGTATTTATGTAATCTAAAGAAAATAATGACAATTAAATGTATGTAATGAAGAAGTATTTGCAAATTGTTTTATTCTATACTTGTTATATAGGCACAAAATGTGGCTTCTTTCTCTTGCTTTTTTCTTTCTTTATTTATTATCTCTATCTATATTAAAAGTTGTAACGCTTGAATATCACCAAATAATTTGGATTTATATGCATGAGGGTAGTGTTGTTGTGGCTTTAACGTTGTTTGGATTTATATTTGTACAAGTGTATAATAAGTAATTTGATTTCTAATCTGGTTGGTTACATTAATTTCACTGTGCATTTATGTAATTTAAGGAAAATAATCACAATTAAATATATGTAATTAGATTTAAATGGGCAGTTCCGATTTGGGGTTGTTTCCCCAATGACTAGTCATGTGGAACATGAAATCTCGGTTATAAAAAAATGTGTGGAATTAATTAATAAGTGTTTGCAAATTATTTTATTCACTAATTTTTAGCTTTTAATTATCTAAAGAAAAAAAATGTTTCATTGTTTGAAAATGCTAAATTTTATTTGTGGTTATCAGAAAACAAATTCAGGGTAATAATGATCATTTATAGATAAAAACTCAAAATTATTAACAATTTTGGCCTTCATAAACCATATACCAACGGTTGTTCTGAAAATGCTAAATTTTATTTTAGCTCGTCAAAAAATAAAAAGGTAATCTCCTATTAAACGGTCTAATTGTTAGACGGATCCAGTCTAATAATGGATCTACCCGACCCGTGAACACAATGCCCCAGCGACCCAACAGAATGTGTAATACTTATTAGGGGATCTACTAATACTTTTCAGTGGGACTAATAATATTTTTTATTAGAAAAACCCAATATTTTTTTAGAGGAATTACTAAAAATCTTTCAGTATAAAAACTATTTTCAGGTTTCATGGGGTGACTAATACTTTTGATAGAAAAAAAAATAATACGTTTTAGTGTGACTATTAAATATTTTCAAGTTAACTATGTACTACTACTTTTTAGATAAATTACTAATATTTTTCATATGAAAACCTAATACTTTTGAACGCTCTCGTGATACTATATCACATTCTAATATTATAAAACTTATATTTTCTCGTGGTTTATGTACTAATACTTTTTAAAGAGACTGTTAATATATACCTTTCAGATAGATGGCTAATATCGAACTCTGGATATTACAAAAATACAATTGCTAACTAATATTGCATAAATGCCCGAGTCGATTTTGAGATCGACAAATTTGGACCCATTAAACTGTCTGATATGAGTTTTTGTCAAAAAAAAAAATAATAATAATTATGTGTGCTTTTCCAACTTCTCCTATTTTTATAGATGAAAACTCAAAATTATTGACAATTTAGGTCTTCAAAAATTTCAACAACCATACACCAACCTATTTGGTTATATAGGCGTAATATGGATAGTCTTGTTTCTTTTTCTTCTTTTTTTCCTCTCTCTGTAAAGTTTGTAACGCTCAAAAATCACCAACCTATTTTGTTTTTTATATGAATTATTTGTACTTTTGTATATAACTATATATATATATGTAATATGTCGTATTTGTGTGAAGTAGTATTTATAATGTAGGATATTATATATATGTTGTATTTGTAATGTGTTAAGGTGTATGAAGTACGAATAACAATGATTGTTTGAAGTTTAAAATTATAAAAATTTCTAAGAAAATACACCAAGAACATAACGTTTTTTGTATCTTTTTTTTTTTTGTTAAAATGCAATTGATGCCTTTATTATAAGATTGTTTACTAAATATGATAAATTACAAAGTTGTCTTTGAAATTTAGCCTAATAACAAAACAAAATAACTATCTTTCAAAATTACAAATAATCAAACGAATCAGGAGACACTCCACTGTCTTGCATCAACATACGGCTGGATCTCGGAGATAGAAGGAAAATCAAACGAACAAGAAGGAGGTACTCCAGTGTCTTGCATCAACATACGGTTGGATACCGAAGATAAAAAGAAAATCAAATGAACCAAGATGAGGTATTTTCACTGTCTTGCATCAACATACAGTTGGATCTCGAATATAGAAGGATAATCAAACGAACTAGGATGAGATACTCAATTGTCTTGCATCAACATACGATTGGATCTCGGAGATAGAAGAAAAATTAAACAAACCAAGAGGAGGTACTCTACTGTCTTGCATCAACATACGGTTGGATCCCGAATATAGAAAGAAAATCAAAACGAACCAGGAGGATGTACTCCACTATATTGCATCAACATACAGCTGGATCTCAGAGATAGAAAGAATATCAAACAAACCAAGAAGAGGCACTCCATTGTCTTGCATCAATGTCTTGCACTCACTTGTTATATCATTTATGCTTGATCGTTTTCCATCCTTACTAGTTGAATTCAATTGTTTGAAGTACTTGTGAGCACAACTAGCTGCAACATTACACAACTTGCTTAATATTTAATCTGAATAAACAATTATCAATGTCTCATTTTAACATATATAATACAATGTATATAATAAAAAGTTGCTTCATTAACGATGGTTAGGTTTCCATCAATTATAATCAATATGGACAATATAATGACCACAGGTGGACATTATAATATATAATATACTATCAAAAAAATAGTGATATGTCATCATCAATCGTAAAACTTAGTGATGGATAATCCGTCGGTAAATTGTCGATCATTTGTTGTTGTTTACTCAAAAAGTCATCCCCCAGAACTAGATAACAACGTAGGTTTTAATAAATATCGACAAATTATTCCAATGCTAAATTTTATTATGGAAACAGATCCCATTGTTGGATGTTCAAATATAAAGCATTTTATGATGTATATTATCTGTCAATGACCTGTCACTAGAAAAATTTACCATCGGAGTTTCCCTATTTAACCATGGAAATTTCCGTCGCTATTTTTATGTTTTTTGGTATTGTAATGTACAGTTAAACACCTAAACTTGATACCATAGGAAGTTCCATATTACTAAAATAATGGGTTGTTATATATTGTTTAACAAATGTTGACGAGTTCTTCCGTTGCTAAATTTTATTAAGGAACTAGATCCCATCATTGATGTTCAAATATAAAACATTTTATGATGTACATTACTTGTCGATGATTTGTCACTAAAAAAGTTTACCGACGGAATTTACTTATTTAATGATGGAAATTTCCGTCGCTATTTTTATGTTTTTTTTTGTTGTTGTAATGTGCAGTTAAACACCTAATGTTTTTTGGGAAGGGAGTTAAACACCTAAACTCAATACCATAGAAAGTTAAATTGTCCACATTACTAAAATATTGGGTTGTTATAGTGTGTATATAGGGATCGAGCATTCGCTTATTTTAAGCTAGCTTTCATGGATATTTTATAAATAAAGTTTGCTCGTGTGGGCTTCAGTCCATACATACAACTATACAAGTATATATGTTTTTTCTCTTATTAAAGTAGTTAGGCTTTAGCAATTTATTTGAATTCACAGTGAGCTTTCTCACCTTTTTCATATTTTAACAATCAATATTATAATTGAATTATTTTATATATTATTGGTTTTTTAATTTTTATAACCCCAAATTGAATTTGAAAAATCAAGTATATTGTTAAACTCATCACCAAAGGTATGGATTACATTTAAACAATATAATTCTATTTCTATTAAATAGAGTCGTCTTAAAGTATTGGTCAAAGTAAGTCAAATGAGACACATATCTGGGTGAGACCGTAGGGACTGATCTCGAACTTGGTTGATAATTTTGGATGGTGAGATTTTCCTTATTTAAGGTAGTAAGATAAAAACTGATTCTTAGTAAGGTTAATTTAGTAATTGCCAATTTTTGAATAATTTTAAGAGGACAAAATTATAATTCTCAACCCCACGATTTTGGTAACAAAAATTTACCTTATTTTCATCTCGCGATTTTACGTGGCGGTTTCACACCTAAATCTTTGGTCTCGTTGGATCCACGCCCTACATGTATATGTAAATGTTTATGGACAATTGTCAAAATGAAATTAAGTGTCCATAATCCACAAAGTAACAATAAATGCTAACTTATCCATATATTAGTAAATGCTTCACATTAATTGGGTACAAAATCAATATGAAAACAATGACATTCAATTATTATTCACTTTAATAATCATAACAAGTTAATTAATAAAATTTCAAATATTTCTTCAATTTTGTTCTTTAATTAGTTGAATTCATTGATATGTAACAGTTTAACAATATTATACTAATTGTATAAGCATTTTAATTTTTGAATTAAGAAATCGATGTGTTATGATAGGAAATTAAATTACCTGGATTGGAAGTCCACTTTCAAACAAGGGAGAATGCATATGCGTTGAATTCACATCAAATAAACTTTCATTTTTGGTTTCATTTCTTCTTCACCAAAAGATATATCCCAATTTTGCATGGCGGACTGCTCACCATTTTTGGAGCTTGAGGGAGCAAAAAAGAGAAAAAAAACGAAATCAAATTAATTAATTAACTCATGCATGAATGGTTAAGAAATATTTATCGATCGATTAGTTAAAAAAAAATGATATCTTGCATTTTAATTTGGTGTTTAGCCTTGTTCTTGTCCTCTTGATCATTCTCATTTTCTAGTTTTTTGAGAATTAGTTTGCTTATTTCTCCTCTTATTTCTTCTATTTCTTCTATCATCGTTGCCACCAAGGTAAACCGCGGGATGTGCAAAGATTGGCTAGTGTCTCTGGTGAAGTCTGCTGACGTACAATCAATTCTTTTTAAGTAAAGAGAAATTGATCCCCACCCGAATCGAACACAAGTAAAGAGAAATCGACCTCCATTTTTCTTCCTCTCCTTCTTATTTCTCCCCATATGATGCTTGAGCACACACCAAACCTACTTGTTTTATAGGCAAAAAATGTGGCTTATCTCTCTTTCTTTTTTCCCATTCTTATCTTTCTCTCTCTTGCTTTTTCTCTCTATTTCTTATCTCTATCTATATTAAAAGTTGTAACGCTCCAATATCACCAAACAATTTGGATTTATGTGCATGAGGTTGGTGTGGCTTTAAAGTTGTTTAGATTTATATGTGTACAAGTGTAGAAAAGAAAAAAGTGGCTTAGATAAGTAATTTGATTTCAAATTTTGTTGGTTACAGTGATTTCACTTAGTATACATGTAATCTAAGGAAAATAATGACAATTAAATATATGTAATTAATTAATAAGTGTTTGCAAATTATTTTATTCACCACTTTTTAGCTTTTATTTTTCTAAAGAAAAAAAATGTTAGTGTTTGAAATGCTAAATTTTATTTGTAGTTATCCAAAAAAAAAAATTCAGAGCGATCATTTATAGATTAAAACTCAAAATTATTATACGTCTACAAGTGTTGAGAAGGGAAAAATTCTCCTGAAAGATTTTTGGTAATTCCCCTAAAAAATATTAGGTTTTCTAATAATAGGTATTATTAGTCCCACTCAAAAGTATTAGTAGATCCCCTAAAAAATATTACACATGCATTCCGATTGGGTGTTGGGGTTCTGGGTTCACGTGTTGGGTAGATCCATTATATTCGATCCATCTAACCATTAGACTGTCTAATAGAAGACTACCTCTTTGTTTTTTGAGGAGCTCAAATAAAATTTAGCATTTTCAAACCCTCAAATACTTTTTTTTATTTAGATAAAATCTAAAAAGCACTTAAGATATTATTTTCAAACACTCCTAAATTGCATACATCTTTTGTGCGGATGGGATCTTCTATTCCAAAATCGTGTTTCATCTCCTATTCAGTGTGGAAATTACTATGTTACAACCCTATAATTTTTGCTTGATTTGTGCTTTAAAATTAACATGGTAAGTGTAATACACGTGTCAATCATCCACACGGTTGGAATAGGAGATAAAACACGATTTTGGAATAGAAGATCCCATCCGTCTTTTGTGAATCACCAGTTTTTCTTCAACTACATATATACCCAATGAAATTACGGTAATCAAACAAATTTTGAAATCAAATTATTTACCTAAGCACATCTTTCCCATCTCAACACTTGTAGACGTATAATAATTTTGAGTTTTCGTCTATAAATGATCACTCTGAATATAAAATTTAACATTTTCAAACACTAACATCTTTTTTTTCTTTAGAAAACTAAAAGCTAAAAAGTAGTAAATAAAATAATTTGCAAACACTTATTAATTAATTACATACATTTAATTGTCATTATTTTCCTTAGATTACATATATACCCAGTGAAATCACTGTAACCAACAAAACTTGAAATCAATTTACTTACCTAAGCCACTTTTTCCCTTTTCTACACTCGTACACATATAAATCCAAACAATGTTAAAGCCCCACCAACCTCATGCATATAAATCCAAATTGTTTGGTGATATTCGAGCGTTACAACTTTTAATATAGATAAAGATAATAAATAGAGAGACAAAGCAAGAAAGAGAAAGATAAGAAAGGGGAAAAAAGCAAGAGAGAGAAGCCACATTTTTTGCCTATAAAACAAGTAGGTTTGGTGTGTGCTCAAGCATCATATGGGAATAAGAACCCTAAAAAAAATATTGAGTCGGTTTTGGGATCTGTTTGACAGGTTTTGACCAGTTAGGCCATTTGATATGAGTTTTGTCAAAAACAAATTGTGTGCTCTTTTCCAACTTCTGTTATTTTTATAGATGAAAACTCAATATTATTGACAATTTTGGTCTACATAAATTTCAACAACCATACACCAACCGATTTGGTTATATACGCGTAATATGGTTTATTTGTCTTCTTTCTTTCTTTCTTTCTTTTTTTTTTTTTTATTTTTTTTATTTTCTTGCTCTATAAAGTTTGTAACGCGAAAAATCACCAACCTATTTTGTTTTAGAGGAAAATGATTTTTGTCCTTTGCACTATTCGGGTTTTTTGACATTGCTACCTAAACTTCTTTTTTAAGACAAGTGAAATTCAAGAATTTTGCACATAGCCTCCTAGGTCTCGTCGGCGACGGAATGTTCCACTAGAATCTTGTCACGTGCCATGCACGTGGGGGCTAAATTGTCATTTGGTCATATTATAATAAATTTATTGCATGTTACAATCTAAACTTTGGGCGATTGTTATTTTGCCATATGAACTTTAAGCGATTTTTACACTTTGCCACCTCAGTTTAAACAAAAAATCAAAAATATATATGTACATACATTTATTTTACATATTTTAAAATTTTCTTGATAAAAAATTAAATAAATTGAACTAGTATCCACTTCAATAAAATATATTATCAATAAGATTATTTTATATTCTTTTCTTTTTTCACTTTTTTTGTAGAATTGTAGAATTAAAGTTTACTTCCTTGATTTACTTTATTAGTGAATAAAAAATATAAAATTAATGTTAATCTAATTTATCAAATTACAAATAAAAAGTATACATAATTATTTATCCATTTTGAGGTAAATAAAATAATATATATAGGCAAATAAAAATTCTAATATATTAGAATAAAATTTCATAAAGAAATTATAGTAGGTAGTAATAAGTCGAATTATATATTTTTTATGAGCTTGCATCAATATTTTACTCTCACACTTGTTGCACGAGCAATTTTGCCTTTTTTTGTAAAGATTTTGCATTGCACGCGGAAATAAAAATAACAAAAAAAAATAAACAAAATATGTCCAGCCCTGTGCAAAATTGTGATATTTTATTTCACATTACATTTTTTGTACGTGCATCTGTGTGCAAGATCTGTGCATATTTGTAGAATTAATTGACAATCTATGTAAAATCTCAAGAAATATTTCCAAAAAAAAAAAAACACGATTATGCACTTATTGATTTGTGAACGTCCATATATCCAATTTTACTTTGTTTTTGATGGATTAGGTTTTTAATAATATCATTTATATATAATATCTCATTATATGTACATTTATATATATGTGTCGTATTTGTGTGAAGTAGTATTTATTATGTAGGGTATTATATATATGTTGTATTGTAATGTGGGGTTTATGTAAGGTGTATGAAGTACGAATAATAATGATTGTTTGAAGTTTAAAATTATGAAAATTCCTAAGAAAATACACCAAGAACATAATATTTTTTATATCTATTTTTCATTTTTTTTTGTTAAAATGCAATTGATGCCTTTATTATAAGATTGTTTACTAAATAAGTTGTCGAAACAAAATAACTATCTTTCAAAATTACAAATAATCAAACGAATCGGGAGATGCTCCCTTTGTCTTGCATCAACATACTATTTGGATCTCGGAGGTAGAAGGAAAATCAAACAAACAAGGAGGAGGTACTCCAGTGTCTTGCATCAACATACGGTTGGATCTCGAAGATAAAAAGAAAATCAAACGAACTAGGAGGATGTAGTCCACTGTATTGCATCAACATAAACCGGATCTTAGAGATAGAAGGAAAATCAAACGAACCAAGAGGAGACACTCCATTGTCTTGCATCAATGTCTTGCACTCCATTGTATTGGTCGTTAGCTTCTCCAGAGTTGATCACATGGTCTTGGGACAATCACTTGTTATATCATTGATGCTTGATCGTTTCCCATCCTTACTAGTTGAATTCAATCGTTTGAAATACTTATGAGCACAACTAGCTGCAACATTACACAACATGCTTAATATTTTAATCTGAAGAAACAATTATCAATGTCTCATTTTAACATATATAATACAATGTATATAATAAAAAGTTGCTACATAAACGATGGTTAGGTTTCCATCAATTATAATTAATATGGACAATATATCGACGACAGGTGGACATTGTAATAATATACTATCCAAAAAATAGTGACATGTCATCATCAATCGTTAAACTTAGCGATGGATAATCCGTCGGTAAATTGTTGATCATTTGTTGTTGTATATTCAACAAGTCGTCCCCAAAACCAGATAATAACGTAGTTTTTAACAAATATTGACAAATTATTCCATTGCTAAATTTTATTATGGGAACAAATCCCATCGTTAGATGTTCAAATATAAAACATTTTATGATGTACATTATCTGTCAATGACCTGTTACTAGAAAAATTTACCGACGGAGTTTTCTTATTTAACGATGGAAATCTCCGTCGCTATTTTTATATTTTTTGGTATTGTGATGTGCAATTAAACACCTAAACTTGATATCGTAGGAAGTTAATTTGTGCATATTACTAAAATATTGGGTTGTTATATATTGTTTAGCAAATGTTGATGAGTTCTTCCGTTGCTAAATTTTATTAAGGAAACAGATCTCATCGTAGATGTTCAAATATAAAAATTTATGATGTACATTACCTGTCGATGATCTACCCTAGAAAATTTTATCGACGGAGTTTACTTATTTAACGATGGAAATTTACGTCGCTATTTTTATGTTTTTTTGGTTGTAATGTGTAGTTAAACACCTAAACTTTTTTCTTTGAAGGGAGTTAAACACCTAAACTTGATACCATAGAAAGTTAATTTGTCCACATTACTAAAATATCGGGTTTTACTTATTTTGAGCTAGCTTTCGTGGATATTTTATAAATAAAGTTTACTCGTGTGGGCTTCAGTCCATACATACATGTATGTTTTCTCTCCTCTAAATATTATTGGTACCATAGTACACAAGCCCAAATATCCAAAATTAGCTTATTGAAGTAGTTAGGCTTTAGCAAATTATTTGATGTGGAATGCACAGTGGAATTTAAACCTTTTCATGTTTTAACAATCAATATATGTTATATATTACTGGTTTTAATAACCCAAAATTGAATTTGAAAAATTAAGTATATTAATCAAACTCATCCACCAACGGTGTGGATTGCATTTAAACAATTTAATTCTATTTCTATTATTTAAGGTAGTGAGATAAAAATTGATTCTTAGTAAGGTTAATTTAGTAATTGCCATTTTTTCAGAATAATTTTAAGAGGACAAAAATATAATTATCTACCCCATGATTTTGGTAACAAAATTTTACCTTATTTTCATCCCGCGAATTCTGTGGCAGTTTCACCCCAAGCACCGGGTGGATCCATGCCCTATATGTTTATGGACAATTGTCACAATAATGAAAATTAAGTGTCCATAATCTACAAAGTAACAATAAATGCAAACTCATCCATACATATATATATATATATATATATATATTAGTAAACGCATGTAAATGCTTCACATTAATTGGGTACAAAAAATTAATATGAAAACATTGACATTCAATTATTATTCATTTTGATAATCATAACAAGTTAATCAATAAATTTTCAAATATTTATTCCTTTTTTTATTTTTAATTATTTGAATTCAGTGATAATAGTTTAACAATATATTATACTAATTGCATAATAATGTTCATTTTGGAAGAAATTGATGTGTTCGATGTATAGGAAATTAAATTACCTGGCTTGGAAGTCCACTTTCAAACAAGGGAGAATGCATATGCGTTGAATTCACATCAAATAAACTTTCATTTTTGCTTTCATTTTCTTCTTCACCAAAAGATATATCCCAAATTTGCATGGTGGACATCTCACCATTTTTGTGGAGCTTAAGGGAGCAAAAAAGATAAGAAACAAAACAAAATTAAATTAATTAATTAACTCATGCATGCATGGTTAAGAAATCTTTATAGATTACTTAAAATCACAAAAAAAAAAGGGAACAAAAATGATATCTTACTTTTTGGTGTCTAGCCTTATTCTTGTCCTCTTGATCATCCTCATTTTTTATTTTCTTGAGAATTAATTTGCTTCTTTCTCCTATTATGTCTTCTATTTTCTCTTTTTTCTCTCTCATTTGAAAACTTAGCTTTGAAAACTTAGTTTTCAAGCTTACGCTGACTATGCTTGAGGACAGTAGCTCGGCCCATCATCGCTGCCACCAAGGTAAACCGAGGAAGGTGGAAAGACTGACCAATGTATTTGGTGGGGTAATATATAACTAGGTCCTTTCAGGTAAAGAGAAATCGATCTCCCCCTGAATGGAACCGAGGTGAAGAGAAATGGCTCTCTCATTTTCTTTCTCTCTTTCTTATTTCTCTCAATGCTTGAACACACACCAAACCTACTACTTCTTTTATAGGCATAAAATGTGTCTTCTCTCTTGCTTTTTCCTCTTTTTCTTATCTTTCTCTCTCTTGCTTTTTTTTTTCTCTCTATTTCTATCTGTATTAAAAGTTGTAACGCTCTATCACCAAACAATTTGGATGTATATGCATGAGGTTGGTGTTGTTGTGGCTTTAACGTTGTTTGGATATGTATGTGTACAAATGTATAAAATGGGAAAATAGGTAATTAATTTGATTTATAAAAAAAAAAAAGAAAAAAGGTAGTTTGATTTCAAATTTGGTAGGTTACAATGATTTCACTGGGTATATATGTAATCTGAGGAAAAAATGACAATTAAATTTATGTAATTAAGACGTATTGCAAATTATATTATTCACTACTAGTTTTATACGTATAAATTGTGGCTTCTCTCTTGCTTTTTTTTTTTTTCTCTATTTCTTATCTTTGTCTATATTAAAAGTTGTAACGCTCGAATATCACCAAATAATTTGGAATTATATGCATTAGGGTGTTGTTGTTGTGGCTTTAACATTGTTTGGATTTATATGTGTTCAATTATAGAAAAGAAAAAAATGTGGTTAGGTAAGTAATTTTATTTCAAATTTGGTTGGTTACAGTGATTTCACTGGGTATTTATGTAATCTAAGGAAAATAATGACAATTAAATGTATGTAATTAAGAAGTATTTGCAAATTATTTTATTCACTACTTGTTTAATAGGCATAAAATGCGGCTTCTCTCTCTTACTTTTTTTTTTCTCTATTTATTATCTCAATTTATATTAAAAGTTGTAAAGTTCGAATATCACCAAAAAAATTGGATTTATATGCATGAGGGTGGTGTTTTTGTGGCTTTAAACGTTGTTTGAATTTATTTATGTACAAGTGTAGAAAAAGAAAAAGTGTACTTAGGTAAGTAATTAATTTTAAATTTGGTTGGTTATAGTGATTTTATTGGGTATTTATGTTATCTAAAGAAACTAATGACAATTAAATGTATGTAATTAAGAAGTATTTGCAAATTATTTTATTCGCTACTTGTTTTATAGGCATAAAATGTGGCTTTTCTCTCTTGTTTTTTTTTTCTCTATTTCTTATCTCTGTCTATATTAAAAGTTGTAACTCTCGAATATCACCAAACAATTTAGATTTATGTGCATGAGGGTTGTGTTGTTGTGATTTTAATTTTGTTTGTATTTGTATGTGTACAAGTTTAGAAAAGGAAAAAAATGTGCTTAGGTAAGTAATTTTTGTTTTTAATTTCAGATTTGATTTCAAATTTTGCTTAGGTAAGTAATTTGATTTCAAAATTGGTTGGTTATAGTAATTTCACTGGGTATTTATGTAATCGAAGGAAAATAATGACAATTAAATGTATGTAATTAAGAAGTATTTGAAATTTATTTTATTCACTACTTGTTCTATAGGCATAAAATGTGGCTTCTTTCTCTTACCTTTTTTCTATTTTTATTATCTATGTTTATATTAAAAGTTGTAGCGCTCGAATATCACCAAACAATTTGGATTTATATGCATTAGGGTGGTACTGTTGTGACTTTAACGTTGGTTGGATGTATATGTGTACAAGTGTAAACAAAGAAAAATTATACTTAGGTAAGTAATTTGATTTCAAATCTAGTTGGTTATAGTGATTTCACTGGTTGGTATTTATGTAATCTAAGGAAAATAATGGTAATTAAATATATGTAATAAAGAAGTATTTGCAAATTATTTTATTCGCTAGTTGTTTTATATGCATAAAATGTAGCTTATCTCTTGTTTTTTTTTCTCTATTTCTTATCTCTGTCTATATTAAAAGTTGTAACTCTCGAATATCACCAAACAATTTAAATTTATATGCATGAGGGTTGTTTTGTTATGGATGTATAATAATTTTGAGTTTTCATCTATAAATGATCACTCTGTATTTGTTTTTTGATAACTACAAATAGAATTTAGCATTTTCAAACACTAACATCTTTTTTTTTTCTCTAGAAAACTAAAAGCTAAAAAGTAGTGAATAAAATAATTTGCAAACACTTATTAATTAATTACATGCATTTAATTGTCATTATTTTCCTTAGATTACATATATACCCAGTGAAATCATTGTAACCAACAAAATTTGAAATCAAACTACTTACCTAAGCCACTTTTTCCTTTCTACACTTGTACACATATAAATCCAAACAACGTTAAAGCCACACCATCCTCATGCATATAAATCCAAATTGTTTGGTGATATTCGAGCGTTACAACTTTTAATATAGATAGAGATAAGAAATAGAGAGAAAAAGCAAGAGAGAGAAAGATAAGAAAGGGGGAAAAAGCAAGAGAGATAAGCCACAATTTATGTGTATAAAACAAGTAGGTTGGCGTGTGCTCAAGCATCATATGGGGACAAATAAGAAAGAGAGGAAGTAAAATGGAGGACGATTTTTCTTTATAACTAATATTTTTCAGATGAACTACTAATACATTTAACAGGGGCTAATACTTTTGATGGAAAAAAACAATACTTTTTAGAGGGACTATTAAATATTTTTAAGTTAACTAAGTACTAATACTTTTTAGATGGACTACAAATACATTTCATATGAAAGCCTAATACTTTTCAGGCTCTCGTGTATTATATCATTGTTCAATATTATAAAACTATTACCTTTTTTGTAAAGACTGGGGGCTATCCCAAACGAGCCTTTTCCTTAACCTTTTCCTTTGGGTTTTCCATCTGCGTCGCCCCTCATGGACTTCTCACCCCTGTAAGTGGGTTTCATGCCTTTGCCCACACTTGAACCCAGGACCTCCAGGCTAAATCCTAAGTTCTTAGAGTGTGAGTACCACCACCTGACCACTTCCAAGGGTGATAAGTCAATGAGTGGCGACGCAGATAGAAAGCCCAAAGGTACCAATCTCTGGATATTACAAAAATACAATTGCTAACTAATAATCGGGTCGATTTTGGGATCTGTTAGACAGAGTTTGACCCGTTAGACCATCTGATATGAGTTTTTGTCAAAAACAAATTGTGTGCGCTTTTCCAACTTCTGCTATTTTTATAGATGAAAACTCAAAATTATTGACAATTTTGGTCTACATAAATTTCAACCACCATATACCAACCGATTTGGTTATGTACACGTAATATGGTTTATCTGTCTTGTTTCTTTTTTTTTTTTTTTTTTTTTTTAATTTTCTTGCTCTATAAAGTTTGTAACGCTAAAAAATCACCAACCTATTTTGTTTTAAGTGCAATCAACACAGTTTTATTTTACATGTTTACAAGTGGATGTGGTCTTTTATAGCAAAACTAGTAATCCACCCGTGCGATGCACGGATTGTATGTTAAAAAATATTAAATTTTTAGTAATTGTTGTTTTCCTTATTTTAATTAAAAATAAAAGATAAATGTATATAACAATCATTGTATAGGTTGTTGTATTACAAAAAATGATAAAAATAAATAAATAAATAAATAAATAATTAGGTCCGAGACAAATTTACCATTTTGTGTTGTATTCTAAAACAATTAATCACAAACCAATTTTATATCCTATACCCAAACAAAAGTTATAAAATAAAAAATTCAATTTTAAATAAATATGGAATTCAATAACACATTTACATTAATATCTTTTAAAAAATTCTGAAAACTTCTTTAAATATAATATTATACATTGAACTCGTACAATTATAAGTAATTTAAAATAATTCTATATTACATAAATTGATCAATTCTTCACACGAGTTCATGTGAACATGAAGGAAAAAAAAAGAAAATATTAAATAAAAATAATGTTGCACAAAACATATATTGCATCTTTTTTTATATGTATCATAAATAAAAAAATTTATTTGTGGAATTTGTTTAATAAAATATAGCTAAAAGATAATAATATGAATTAAAACACTCAATTTCAATGAAAAGCTGTTTAACTTAATCTTTTAGTATTTTTCTAAAAAAATATTTAGTATTAATTAATACAAAAAAAAAAACTAAAAGCACTACATAAAAAACAAAATATCCAATTAATCTAAAGATATTGTTGTCAAATATGTTCTTCGTAAAACAATGAAAAATACATTGTCAAAACTATCGACAATGTGAATTAATAAGAATAAACAAATTGTGTTGAAAATTTAATATGATAAATATTCCAACTGAATAAATTAATTATCATATTATCGAATTAAAATTATAAGCAATCAATTGTGATGATAAGTAATTCCAAAAATGTATGAATAATCCCCCATTGTAACTAAAAAAACTGCATGAATAAGATACTCAAAAAAATTATATATTGGACATTGAAAATTATGCTATATATTAAATTTAGCCCAATTAAAATAAATAAGTGCATAAAATCTAACATCAAAAGAGCTTATCCTTGGTAAGCATCATATCATCCAAAAATCAATAAATACCCAAAAAAAAGCACACAAATGGCCAAAGTTCCAACTATTTCTCTATGCAATTAAAATGTTTGTCTCCTAAAACAGTTATTTCTATAATTTTTTCTCTTAATTAGACAATTTGCAAATATTATATTATTTTATGATTTAGCTTCGCATGTTTGATTTATATGTAAATGGACTGTATTTGATACAAATATGCATGTACAAAAAAAAGAAAAATATGATAAATAAAGAAAAAATTAATGAACACACCTTGAGGCTTGAGAAAGACAGTCCTAACTAATAAATATGTCTGACTTGTTTTCGTTGGTTGAACCCTATAGACGCATGTACCATCTCATTTTCAATGCTCAAAACATTTTTGAAGGATTAATCTCCTTACCAACTGAATAAATGAGCAATGGAGCAGATTTTGCTATTTTAAGTTTTCCGCAAAATATACATTTTGCATTGTGTTAATAGTGCATCATGTTGGAATATGGGTTTTGGAATTGTTTATATATATCTACATTGTATATATATTGTTCTCTTAAGCCTCACTGACTGTATTTAGTATAAATCTACATATACTGAAAAATGTAAAATATATAAAAAAAAAAATAATGGGCATACCTTTAGAAAGACTCACGCCAAACTGCAAAATATTTGACTTGTTTTCATTGATGAAACCTGTAGACAGAGATACAAAATATGATGTCATTTTCAATGCATAGAACATTTTCAAGGATTGATCTCCTTACAAATTCTACAAACTGAACACATGAACAATGGAGAAGATTTTTTATATTTTAAGCTTTCTGTAGGAATTGCCTTTTTTTATTGTGTTATAGAGTGCAACATTCTGGAATATGGGTTTTGGAATTGGAATGGATCTTGCTATTTATAATGAGTCATGCAGTGTGTTCTAAATGTTGTAATCTGCAATATTGAATATAATGTTGGAAATTGTTATTTTTCTAAATTATAAATCTTATCTTGAATGTAATGACTGCAGCTATTTATATTCCCAACACAAAGTATCATTTCGGATGCAGTTGTAAAATTTAAATTCTCCATTTAATTATTAATGAGTTTCTTTTAACCTTTCAAAAAAAAAATACAGTTTTTTAAAACAAAATATGTAACTTTTCTAATACCCATGATAGACAACACAACTGTTGTAGTGATTCAAACAATTTATCTGGTTCCTTTGAATGTCATTTTGAGGCCCAAGACAAAGACCATCACAACATATTTTGAATTTAAAAAGATATATCAATGAATCCGGCCAGCTGCTACCATTGAAAGCCCAAATTCCTATATCAAATATCGATTCCCAAGACAGAAAAGTAAATAATATACAACAAAAAATAACAACTTTTATTTTTTATTTTTTCCAGATAATTTCCAAAAGTAGAAACTGATTTTTGGTGGGAAATTACTATAAATACCACTATTCTGTTTTTATATATTATATAGATGGTGTTTCATCTCATATTCCAATGCACGGATGATTGACACGTGTTTAAAATTACTGTATAAAATAACTCATAATTTATGTTTGATTTATGCTTAAAATTTAATGGGTAAATCTCATTGTGCCCCCTTATATTCTATATTAGTATCACTTTACTCCCTTATGCTTTTAAAATATTATTTTATACTCATTGCCTCAAAAAAATGACTATTTTACCCTTACCTATTAGTTTTATTAAAGTAAAAAAATATTTTAAAAAATTAATTAATAAACTTCTACTTATCCTTACCTATTAGATTTGTTAATTATTATGAAAAAATGTATAAATATATTAATTTTCAGAAAATAACCTAGAATATAGTTATTTAATAGGAACTATATTAATTTTAATAAATAGCAAATAAGTCTTCCAAATAACAAATTATATGTATTTGATGCCATTGTTAAATTAAAATAATAGTAGAGACAATTAGGTCATTTAATAAAGGAATAGGAGAATTAAATTATTTTAAATTGTATAAGGGGGTGAAATGATACAAATTGATAGTATAAGGGGATAAAATGATATAATTGAAAGTACAAGGACTAAAGTAATATTTAATGAGAGTATAAGGGGGTAAAGTGAGATTTATCCAAAATTAGTACAATACTTAGAGTTAATGGGCCTGACTAAACTACTCATTTCGTGGAGGAAAAATATTATTATGTTACAATGTGCCCCATTTTAATGTTAATGGGCCTGACTAACGTCATAAATCTCCCGCCCGAAGCCACTCTTAAATTAAAACCCCTCTTTTTCCCTCTTTTTTCTTTTTAATAATTCTTCTCACAAACAACAAAATATTATTGAAAAGAAATACAGAAATGGATACGCATAAAGTAATATATATTTTTACTTTTTATTTACAATTATATCCCCAAACCTTTTCCTCCTCTCATGTTTACCCACATAAACTATTAACTTAACACATTTAAAAAAAGAACAAGTCTCTTGTGAAACGGTCTCACGAATCTAAATCCGTGAGACGGACCTCCTAAAGGCTCCGTCTTGAAAAAATGAACCATGGAAATAAATTTAAAAATAATAATGAACCATGAAGAAACAAAAATAAACCCTAAAAACATGAACCATGAAGAATAAACCCAAAAAACAAAAATAAACCCAAAAAATAAAAATAAAACCCTAAAAAAAAACTAAAAATCCTAAAAACCCAAGAAACATAATAAATCAAAAAAAAAAACTTAAGAAAAATAAAATCTGAAAAAAAAAAACATTTAAAACTTTTGTAGGACAGAAGAAATCTGCATCCGTGAGACCATCTCACGCAAATTTTTGCCTTAAAAATATATATATATTAATCTAACACGAGTCTTCCTTCTTCAAAAGAAAAATATAGAAAGAAAAAAAAAACACGAGTCTTCCGAAACAAGATTCCCGCTAATATTTCGAAAAGAGGGGTAAAAAATCATCCAAATTTCCCACTCACATTTTTCGATGCAAGGAAAAGACCCTTCAAATCCCTGGAAAAAAAACCTTCAAACTTCTGATATTCACCACACAGACACAGAGATGGAGAGAAAGCTAAAGCGGGAACGAGTGGCCGATAATGGAGGGGACTCCGATTCCGTAGTCGTGGAAGAAACTGACGAGTTGAATCAGGAGAACGATCCCGTTTCGAAGCGTAGAGATATTCGTTCACATTACCGTGAAATCGAAAATCGCATCAATGGTACTTAAACCATGTTTTTCTAGCTTTCGTTCTGGGTCCTTTCTGAAATTTATTGCCCGCTTTTTTGATTTTTTTTGTTTATTGGGATTTCGTGTTTGTGTTTGGTGCAGAGGGGAAAGATGAAATAGCGAATGGGGATTCGGATAAGTTTATGGCCATTATGAACGAAGTTGAAAACATGCATCAACATGGTAAACTCTTCTCTCGCACTTTATGTGTGTAAGTGTGTGTGTTTTGTTTTGAAGTAGATATTATTTTATTTTTCCTTATTATTGTGCAGACTGTGCAGTAATGTTCTAATTTTCACAAATGTTATGGTTGTTGTTAATTTGATTATGTTCTTTTCTTGATCGATATGTTGGATTTCTTTATCCATCCAAGAGTAAGAGTCAGGGAGTTAATGAGTTTTAACTAAACCAAAAGTACACAATTGGAACTGTAAATAGGCCTTTCTAATGAAATGTATCCATATTTTTGTCATTTTGACCAGAAATGGAAGTTATACCCTCCTTTATTGTTTGAGCTACTTGACATTTTGAAAAAAAATTGATGCGGTGCGTTTCGTGATGCCGAGAAACATGTTTAGGCACCGAGAAATGTATCGGTCTCGAGAAATGGAAAAAGGTAGAATGTACAGTTGAACTCAAAAATAGCTAAAACGATTATGTTTTCGAAAAACATGGTTCAAAAACATTTTTGTTGTGGACATATGACCAAAAATCCAGTGTACTCTAGCATAATGCATGTATCTTAGCGTAAGCTATTCAGATTTTTCCATTAGCATGTTTGAGATTTTTGAGGAGATGAACATTAGAATTTTGTGTACTTAATTAATGCATAATTTTATGATTACAGTCAAAAAGCCAAGAGAGCAAATAGCAGATGCAGAGGCTTTGCTAGGACTGACAAGGCATTTGACGGCCTCTGTTAAAACACATACTAGTGGAGATATTACCCCAGCTGAGTTTGTTTCCTGCTTGATAAGAGAATTTGGGCGGAGAAAAATTGCAAAGCATTCTTCAGAAAATTCACCAAATATTTCGTGGCGAAATATTGGTTTTCTTGTTTCGCCGATTTTCCTTAAAGTACCAGGGTGCATGACAATGTGAGTGTTTTCATATGTTTCCATATCTATAATGTGTGCAGAAAATTGCATATGCTTTGTGAATGTGTATGTTGGTGTTTTAGCGCTGTCTTATTTACTTGGCATTCATTTAGGATTGGACCTATTGAAAATAAGCTTAAGCAACGGAAGGTGGCTGTTCGTGCAAAACGATCAAGGTCAATAAGGAAAGCTCAACCGAAAGAGGTAGCATTTTAACTCTGTATATCTTTTTTCTAAATATAATTTTTAATTTACTGTTTCCAGATAATTTATGCCAAGATAAAATCTCTAAAGCTTAGTTTGTTGTTTGTTGTTGTTGTATAAAATCTCTAAAGCCAGCTCGTATCAATGCTTGTTTATGGAACATTTTTTCTTGAACACTCCCTACAACAGGAGTATTTTCTAGTTTTAGGAATTGATCGATCTTCATTGCCACTAATATGTGGAGCAGTAGTTCTTTTTTGACAAATTTCATGTCTTCAATACCGTGATCTACTTCCCCTCAAAAAAAAAAAATACCGTGATCTACATGAGAATTTGCTATGTATTTTGTGTTTTCTAGCCTTGTTCATATCCTTGTACTCATTTTATTTTATTCTTTCATTAACAGCTTGAAAAAGCTGCTGAGGTGGTAACAGACACCGACAAAAACATGCAAGTGATGTTTGAGATATTAAAGAAAGAGAAGAAAGTTAAAGCTGAAAATCTGATGTTGAACCGAAACTCTTTTGCTCAGACAGTTGAGAACTTATTTGCGCTGTCTTTCTTGGTAAAAGACGGGAGAGTTCGTATAGTAGTAGATGAGACTGGTTCTGAAGTTGTTGGTACATCTCTTGCCCATATTTTTTTCTAAAAATGTTCTCAATCTTTCTTATTCATTTATGAGGGGTTTTCGACTTTTCGTCTTGCATTGCCATGAATTTACAATTTAATTGGTTTTTCTGTTGCAGTCCCTACCAATGGTCCCACTGCAGAAGAAATTAAAAGTGGAGTAGCTAAAAGCCACCAATTCATCTTCAGATTTGATTTCGACGATTGGAAGGTATAGCAATGTTATAAATCATCATGATTTTCTGTATTTGAGCACAATTGGTTTGGTCGAACCGAACCAAACCAAAATTTCGGCTAATCGATATTTGGTTCATTTGCATCTTAAAAAGTTAACCCCTGCCCTTATATTACAGCTGATGAAGACTCAGGTGCCAGAGGGGGAAGAACTTATGCCACAAAGGGACGCATTTACTAACTCATGTTATGATAATGCAAATACGCAACCATGTGATCAAGATTTAAGCATCCCAGAAGGAATTCCGATTGATTCTTGTTTAATACTCACAGCACCAGTTAAGAAGTTCTCAAAGAATTACGGCCGTACTATGCTGAATTCTTGCTTAACTCAGGTCGATGGTGGCATGACCGGGAATTGGAGTTGCAAGCGCAAAAGAAGTGTTATGTAAGTTATGATCTTAAAACTTTTTGACTTGTATATAGTTTTTGACAAAAGCTGAACATTTTAAGCAAACTCTAGCTTTGGATCATTTGCTTCAGCTTTGATGGTTATGCTTGCTAGTTTGATGAAATTATTAGGCAGAATTATGTATATATAGCTTTTTGAACTGCTCTTGAAACTCTGAGCTTTCTTGCTGATGATTAGAAAGGTTTCAATTAGTTATCGGCAGCAGTTAATATGAAGTTTGGGTGTTTGCTAGATTTCCTTGTCTCCTTTTAATTTTGGTGTGTGCTATTTAGAGAGTGTTTGTTTGCAAACTCTACAAAGAAGTGATTCTTAGCCTTTAAGTGGATTTTTTTTTTTACCTAGAGGCTAGCAGTTGCAAATCACTTTTTTAGAGCTGTCAATTCCGACTCGGCCTGGCTGACCGGCCTGACCAGCCTGGTATTTTTATCGGATTGGAATGTAATATTCCAGACCCCAACAAAATGGGCCTCAAAGCTAGGCACGTCAGCTTAGTTTTTAGTGTATTTTTTATGGGATGTGCCGGATTGGGTTATGAAATTAGTGGCCCAATTACTATTTGGTCACCGACTAGTTTGACACATCTATTGAATAGTTTGTCAGATACTTCAATATTTGACTAGTATGTCACACACACAATAGATACATAAAAACTTATGTGGGGTGGTTGCACTATATAACCGAAAAATAAAGTAATAATATTTACCTTAATAATAATACTTTCTTTTTACATTGAAATGTATTACATTTTGTTTTCTTGTATGGTGTGATTGTCTTGCACTAAAGCTCGTTCTAGTTGTACTTAGTCTCAATAAAATCAAAACACATTTTTTAAATCTCGATAAAAGTTGAATTTGAACAAATTTGAATAGTAATATATTTGAACAAGTTTTTATCCTGAAATCATGTTCTACTGATCGTACTGTTATGTCCTAGTCCAAATGCTATTCTTATGCTGCCATCTCTATCTCAAATTATATTTTAGTAATTTATATACCAAACATAAAACCCATCTCCAACTATTTTATTAAAACAAAATTTCGATAACAATGCATTTTAAAGATTCATTTAGTTAGTTAAATAATATATTTTGTTGTTACATCTAATCTATATTATATCAAATAATATGCATTAAAAATTAAATAATTAAAAAGATTGTTTCACTTGCTATTAAAAACTAGTTTTACTAGTATTGATAATAATTTATATTATTAATAACATAATAATTACAAATATGTATGGAGAATTTATAAAATAAATATTGAATAATTTAATGAAAAAATTAAATTATAATAAAATAATAATTGTTACATTTTTTAAATATTATTATACACTCTAATCTATTAATAAAAAATAGGATAACGCTTGCTACCACCAATTTTGTAGTATCTTCGATATGGATCAAACTTTAGAGTATCAGTTGGAGTGGATAAGTGGATAAATGTTAAGTATCGCGTCTCCTAAAAAATAGGATATGTACGATAATTATGAAGGGTTGAAATTTAAAATTATGAGATTTCCTAAAAATCAAACTAGCTCAAAACAAACATTATTTTCTATTTCTATTTCTATTTTTGATGTTAAATGAAATTGATGTTTTCATTCTAAGATTGTTTAATTAATTAGGGCAAATTTTTTAAACAGAAATTGGTTTTCTTTCTAATTACCAAAAAACAAAACTATTTGATTAGTTAATTTATATTTTACAAATTACACCTATTGAGCACGACGAACTTAAATATTAATTGTCCTGTTTTATTAATATTACATTGAATTTCAAACTCAGGCCTAAAGCGGTATTGTGACTTTTGGTTTGATTTATATTTGTAGAGAAAATGTAGAAGATACATTAATACAAAATTGTGACTTTTTTTAATACTCATGAAATGGGTTGGTGAATTTCGCTCAGGCCTAAAGCGGTAGCCTCATTGGCCTCACTAAAGGACCGGGCTTGGGTTTCGTCGATGCTCCACAAGGAGTATTCCACCAGCTACATCCCCACGACAAGTGTCCACTTTTTTCTTGTTATAATTAATATATGATGGGTTAATACTCCTCCATATAATTAATATGCTCCCCAATCATATATGGTGTTCAATAATACATGTACCAAAACATTTAATTTAATTTACTCGGTAAAAAATATTTATAAAATAACTATAACATGTAACAAAACATTTAATTTTCATGTACACGGTAAAAACAATATTCATTGAGTATATAACTATAACAAAAGAACGAGCAAGCATCGCTATTTATACTAAGACAACTTCCTAACTAATGACTGGGATCTATTTGATTTAAAAACTATAATTCATCTACTAGAATTGTCTTCTAAAATGTCCAGTAAACTAGAAATTTTTACAAGTTTTCTTCAACTAATACCTAATATATTTTAATAAGATATTTCTGGAGAAATTCTATAAATTGAGACATTTGGGTTTGGACTCTTATTTTATCTTTTAACTAAAAAATATATTTTCAAGCCCAATATTATTTGGACTCAAATCAAGTTTATATTCCAACAAAAAGATCACAAATATAAGCCAATATGATCACATTTATATAAACCAACAAGGCCAACAACGAAATTCATATATGTTGGAGCAAGTCTCTTGTGAGACGGTCTCACGGATCAAAATCTGTGAGACGGACCTCCTAAGGGCTCCGTCTTGAGAACATGAACCATGAAAATAAATTTAAAATAATAATGAACCATGAAGTAACAAAAATAAATCCTAAAAACATGAATCATGAAGAATAAACCCAAAAAATAAAAAATAAACCCTAAAAAAACTAAAAATCCTAAAAACCCAAATCAATTAAAAATAAACCCAAGAAACAAAATAAACCCTAAAAAAACAAATATAAACCCTAAGAAAAATAAAATCTGAAAAAAAAAACTTTAAAACTTTGTGTAAAGGCTCCGTCTTACGGATCTAAATCCGTAAGACCCACGCAAGTTTTTGCCTATATGTTGATATGATCACGATTATATATGTTAAGCTGACAAAGACAAAAAAATATCAATATACTTGTCTTTTAATTAGTGTATTATTCTTTCATTCTCGTTTTCTATTTGATCTCTAGACTCTTTTATCATACCTAAGTTATTAAATCCCAAATTTTAATTCTTTATTATGATTGCAAAGTACAAATTTATAAATATATTATCGTTTATACATTTGTATCACTAACACAAAGTTTTATTTAGCTAATAATTTTGTATAAATAAATAATACAAATTTATACAACTATAACAATTATAAGGATTCTGAAAATTTTACACAACTTATAAAATGATGCAAAATGATAACAAGAATATAAAAGAATATAGCATTTCTTTTCAACAAAACACGAATAAATCGCGATTAATATTTATTAATATGGACTTTGAAAATTTGTAATAAATTATACGAAAATCATAATACCTTGATTCAAGTTACAATAAAAACCTTAATATGTTGGCTTCTAATGTAAAATACAGTTATGATGATTTGATCACTAAAAACATTTTGGAGAAAAAAAAAAAATTGCTAAATCAGTTATGGAGATAACTCTAATGGATATAATTTATAATTTGAGTTTAATCATAAGCATTTTATTTGATTTTGATTTTGATTTGATATATATTTGTAGATAAAATATAGGAGATAGATTAATACAAAGTTGTGATATTTTTTAATATATATGAAATGGACTAGCCGAATTTCGCCCGGGCACCTAAAGCGTTAGCTTCATTGGCCTCACTAAAGGATCGGGCCTGGGTTTTGGCGATGCTCCACCAAGAATATTCCACCAGCTACATCCCCATGCGACAAGTGCCCACTTTTTTCTTGTTATAATTAATATATGATGGGTTAATATTCCTCCATATAATTAATATGCTCCCCAATAATATATGGTGTTCAATAATACATGTACCAAAACATTTAATTTAATTTACTCGGTAAAAAATATTTATAAAATAACTATAACATGTAACAAAACATTTAATTTTCATGTACACGATAAAAACAATATTCATTGAGTATATAACTATAACAGCTTAACGATAGATTGACTAAGATGCTATTGACTAAGCTGCGCGTTTTTTGGTGGTTTTCTGTTGGATAGAGAGAAAAAAAACAGATTTGGGTCAATCTAATTAAGGATTACTATTAACAGACTAAATCAAAATTTAATCCTAGTTAAGTTAATAAATTAAAAAAGAAAAAAACTAAACTCAAAAAAGAAAATATATAAAAGAAAAAAGTGGATCTAAAATAAACAAACTTTGATCTGATCAAACGGTAACACTGAGATTTATTAGGAGTTTGTTACAAAACCTCAACTCTTAAACTCCTATAAAAATTGGCTTCTTCTCAAAGACGTTTTCATAAACTCTCCTTCTTTCTATCTACACTTTCTTCAATAAATTTCCATGGGATTAGTCCTTTTATGTTTTCCGTGGAATTATTAATTTTAGAAAAATATAAACAAAAATACACATTGGTTCAAAATTGATCCTCGCCTGAGTTGATTCACGTTATCGACTTAATTTAATTTCTGTTTTTTCTCACCATAAATGACAATAAGTTCTACTGGGACTAAGTTTTTCCCGGCAAGACGAGCGATTTTCCGGCCAACATTCCGATACGTACTTGTTCATTTACGGTCACCGGAGACGGGAACTATCCCGGAGCTACTTCTTCAGTCTCTCGTCAAATTCAGGAAAAGGTAATACATAATTTATGTTAATATATTATTGTACATCAATTTTATGTACTAATTATCAGTTTCTTTATTGAATATTTTGTTTCGTACGTAGTCAGATTTTCGAGTTTCTGAGAATAAAATAATCTCCTTAAAATATTTTAGAACGAAAATTGGATGAACTGTTTAATATGGCTAGTGATTCAATGTTGTTATCGAAAAATAGATCGAAATCCACTTATATATTTTGAGATATTAATTCAATTAATGAAATGATAAAGTCCATTTTGTGACCAAATATTCCTGTTCATGCTATTTTCTCCAGAGTATAAATTTTAGGGATAATTACAAAAAGCCCCCTAAGGTTTGAGCTAATTACGAAAAAACCAAGAAGTGTTTGAAAATTACAAAAAACCTTGAGGGTTAAATGTAATATGTTTATAAAAGTAAGGGGAACTTTTGAAATATTTTTTGCATATGAAGGGTGAAAATGTAAGACGGATAAAATCTAAAGAGATTTATTATAATTTCTAAAATCTCTGGGTTTTTTTTGTAATTAGCCAAACCTCGGTGAGTTTTTTGTAATTATCCCTAAATTTTAAGAATATTGACACCTCTTCTTTGCCTAGTATTTGTTGATCACATTTTTGATAAATTCCTACATTTATTCTTTTGTATTAAATTTTGCAGAGTAAGCTTTGATTCACTTCAATTGCCTTGAACATGGAGACTACAAAAAAGGTTGGTATTTGCACTTTAGTCCCTTTAATATAGCATATTTTTAAAGGGCATCTATATTTTGCCTTCATTAATAAGTTAGCCCCTTGGCAAATCTCCTTAAATATTTGTGGTTTTAAAGAGCATCAGCATTTTGCATTTTCTACCTTGGTACATTGTTCTTGCTTTAATTAAATAAGTTTTCAGCATAATTAATTTCTTCATATTCTATGGCGCATATGTAGTTTTCATGGAGATTTTCCTCTTTTTTTTTTTATTCTTTAAATTGTGTAACATATCAGATAGAGTTTTTTTTATTTAAACTGATTAATTAAAGTATATATTTTTATTTTGAGTTAATTTTAATTTGCCCCCTCCCCAAACTATAAGAATTTTTCGACTTTGCCTACTTAACTTTAAATTGTACAACTTTACCATCTGAATTTCGCAAATTATTGCACTTAGCCTATAATTTCCAATTTTACCCCTTAACCTCTATGATTATTTTATTTTTTGATATCTGAAAATGGTATCATAATCTAGGTTTATTGATGAAATTTATTATTATTTAATACTATTTTTGTATTGACTAAAGATTATAAGATTTTGAGAGACAATTTGTCCAAATAATTGTTCGAGATTTAATACTTACAGACAATCCACTAACAATTAGGAGTAAAATGGAAAATTATAGGCTAAGTGTTACAATTTTCAAAGTTCAGAGGTTAAGTAGAATAATTCAAAGTTAAGTGGGCAATGTAGAAAAATAAGCATAATTTAGGGGCAAATTACAATTACCTCTTTTTTTTTTATTTGGCATTGTATTTGTAAAAGTTTATTAACTCTGATTTTCAGGGAACTGAAACCCAGAAAATCCAGGATGTAGAACCTGTAATTATTGACAATTTTGCTAACTGCACAAAAAAGAAATGCTTAGGAGGATGGAGTTCAGCATTTCTTTTGCTAGGTATATACTTTTCTTCCCCTAATTAATCAGTTCCAAAAAATTGTGATCATATTATTTATTTTTAAAAAAATTCCATTCTTTTTTTTCGTTCCGCAGTAAATCAAGGGCTTGCAACACTGGGTTTCTTTGGCGTAGGGGTGAACTTGGTTTTATTCTTAACCCGAGTTCTCGGACAAGACAACGCTTCTGCAGCTAATAACATCAGCAAATGGACTGGAACCGTTTACTTATGCTCACTTGTGGGAGCATTTCTCAGTGATTCATACTGGGGACGTTATCTTACTTGTGCAATTTTCCAAGTCATCTTTATTCTGGTAAATACATCGATAACATGATCGTATATCCACTAAAAAGTACTGTTCTAAAAATCCCCGTCTAGGCACTAGGCTCCCCTTGATTAGCCCCGCCTAACCCCGCTCAGGCTCCGCCTAGGTCGACTAGCGCCTAGTTCTTTTTAGAACACTTCTAAAAAGAAAAGCTTTTTTGAGTAGGAGTAATTTTAGGTGACACGACACAATACAATACGATTATAAATACGAATTATAGAGAGAAATGACATGACGAGTCACGCTACGAAAACATGAATTTTTAAATTTGAAGGATATTTGAATATCACGCATATTAATTTCTAGGGATAATTACAAAAACACCCCTGAGGTTTGGGTTAATTACAGAAAAAACTCAGAGATGTTTCAAAATTACAAAAAAAACCCTTCAAGTTTCATTTTGTCTTAAATTTAAGGGGGTAACTGTAATATTTTTGTAAATGTGAGTTTTTTTTTTGAAATATTTTTAAAATCAACGGGAAAAATGTAAGACATAATCAAATCTCAAGGGTTTTTTTTTTGTAATTTTCAAATAACTCTGGGTTTTTTTTGTAATTAGCCCAAATATCAGGGGTGTTTTTGTAATTATCCCTAATTTCTATGCTATTAATTTCAAAATACATTTCTTGTGAATATACAGGGTCTGGCGCTTGTGTCCTTGACATCTTGGCTATTCATGCTCAATCCCTCGGGCTGTGGGGACGGCAAACTAACATGCGAGCCGACGGCTCAATACGCCTCGGTCTTATTCTACTTAGCCATATACTTAGTCGCCTTCGGCTATGGCGGCCACCAGCCAACACTAGCCACGTTCGGATCCGATCAGTTCGACGAGTCAAACCCTAAGCAGAAGTTCGCGAAAACTATTTTCTTCAGCTACTTCTACTTTGCACTCAACGTAGGATCACTGTTTTCAAACACTGTATTGGTTTACTATGAGGACGACGGCAAATGGACGTTAGGGTTCTGGGCCGCCACTGCCTCAGCCGTCCTGGCGCTCGTGACCTTTCTGCTCGGTTCGCGTGGATATCGGTACATCAAGCCATGTGGGAACCCGATAACACGAGTGTTGCAGGTATTCGTAGCTGCGTTCAAGAAATGGAACATCCGTCTTAGGGATGGGGGTGAGTTGTACGAGATTGAAGGGATCGCATCTGCAATCAAGGGAGCTCGGAAAATTTGCCATACCGATGAATTAGTGTAAGTTGCAAAAGCTCTTAATTTTCTTTCCGACTTTTCATATTATGTTTCATCCGGTGTTTGAGATACATCATACAAAATGACATTATTATACATCAGGAAAATAGCGTCATTATTATATACGTGACATTGATCTAATTTATATTGAAAGCAGTATTGTAAAAACCGGTCTAGGCGACCATAAATCAGACCCAGGCCCAAAAATTGGTCAATTGAAAAAAAAAAAGTACTATTCCTAAAGCCCATGTAGCAATTTCTCCAAACTTATCGGAAGACACTAGATAAAAATATTAGAAAATGGGAAATCTGGTTTGCTAAAATAATAAACAGGAATTGATGAAACTGGGCGTATAGAGGTTGATTAAAATTAGAGATGTCAAACCGATCGGTCCGGAGCCAAATAGTAATTGTACCGTTATTTTTGTAGCTCCACCCTAGTCCATCCCACGGAAATATAAAAGAAAAGTCGGGCCGATCAGGTTGGCCCGAATTTTCAGGCCTAATGGGTCGTACCCAGTGTTCTAAAAGCGCTAGGCGCTAGTCCGACAACCGACTGGAGCCTAGCACCTAGGCGGAATTTGGGTGGGACTAGGCGGGATTTGAACGGAATTAGGCGTGACCTAATCGAGAAAACAATGTAGGCGGAAAAGGGGAGTCTAACGCGTAAGCGGGAACTAATCGGGAGTAGACGGGAATTTTTAGGATAGTGGTCATACCAAAAAAGCCCGGCCCATTTCGGATCTAAGAAAACGTAGCTCAGCCCGACCCTCGTACTGGGCAGAGCCGAAATTGAGAACTCTAACTAAAATACTCATTTTCCATTATAATATTAGGAATTTGATCAATTGTTTATGAAAAAAAAATTGCAGGTTTTTTGACAGGGCAGCAATAATTACCGAAAAAGACCGTATTGGCCCGACGACCGCCTGGCATCTCTGCACCGTGACCCAAGTCGAGGAAGCCAAATGCATTATCCGAATGATGCCAATCTGGCTCTGCACAATCATATACTCCGTCGTCTTCACCCAAATGGCCTCCCTCTTCGTCGAGCAAGGCGACGTCATGGACACGCGAATCGGCAAATTCCGCATCCCCGCGGCCAGCATGTCGGCGTTCAACATCACCAGCGTCCTCATCTGGACCGGAATCTACCGCCACATCATCGTCCCCATTTCGGCAAAACTCAGCGGAAACCCTAAGGGTTTGACCGAGCTCCAGCGAATGGGGATCGGCCTCCTAATCGCTCTATTAGGCATGATCGCCGCCGGCGTAACCGAGATCGAGCGGCTAAAACGAGTCGTACCTGGACATCACGCGAGCTCGCTGAGCATACTGTGGCAGATCCCGCAGTTTTTTTTGGTCGGCGCGTCGGAGGTTTTCATGTACGTCGGTCAGCTCGATTTCTTCAACGGACAGGCGCCGGACGGGATCAAGAGCTTCGGGAGCTCGCTGTGTATGGCGTCAATGTCGTTGGGCAATTTCGCGAGCACTGGGTTGGTGAACTTGGTGATGGTGGCCACGGCGAGGAACGGCGCGCCGGGATGGATCCCGTTGGATCTGAACAAGGGGCACATCGATAGGTTTTATTTCTTGCTTGGTGGCTTAACCGCTGTGGATTTCTTCGTTTATCTCGCGTGTGCGAAGTGGTACAAGACCAGAGAAGGTGAGGATGATGAAAAAGTGGTGGTGAGTGGTGGGGTTTGAACAGTAAAGTTAGAATTTGGTGCGGTTTCTTGTTTTTAGTTCTTTAGTTGCTATTTGAACTTTGAACTTTGAACAGTAAAGTTAGACTCTGGTGCGGTTTATTGTTTTTATTTCTTTACTTGCTAATTGAACTTTGAAGTTTGAACAGTAAAGTTAGACTCTGGTGCGGTTTCTTGTTTTTAGTTCTTTAGTTGCTATTTGAAGTTTTGAAGTTTTTTTTATTAGTTTTGTTGGGGGAACAGAGTATCTATTTTTTGGAGAATAATAATGGAATATTTCAGATCAAAATGTTCATATATTTTTTGCTTCTTTTTCTTGCTTTTCATTGATAAGGGGGTGATTTTTGGCCATTTTTAGCCCGAAATTACTCCATCTACATCTTTTTATTTTTATTTTCTAAATAAGTGATTTTTTTATATAGATCTAGGTTGTTGTTTCTTTTATTGTTTGTGATTTCGCCGTCTAGTGCGGTGTTTAGTTTGTTGTCGTTTTGTTAGGGCGTTTGAATTAATTTTAACAGATTTGTTTATATTTCTATCGATGTATTGCTAGTTTGAATTAATTAATAAAATTACTTCTTTTGTCAAAAATAAAATAAAATTGTGATTAGGGGCTTACCTTTATGCATTATATTACTTTATTGTGCTTAAACATTAGGACTAATTACAAAAAGTACCCTTATGGTTTAACCTAATTACAAGAAAGAAAAAAAAAACCTAGGTAACATTGAAAATTGCAAAAAAAATATCCATGAGGTTTTATTTTGCCTAAATTTACCTCCTTCGTAAGTAAAAATATTTCAAAATCTCTCTTCATATTTATAAAAATATTATTGTTTACCACTTACTTTTAACACTGAATCAAAACTCATGGATATTTTTTGTAATTTTGAAAATTAGTTGGTTTTTTTTATAATTAGGTCAAATCTCAAGGGTACTTTTTGTAATTATCCCTAAATATTACTTTTGGAATAAAAATTTAAAATCTTAGAAGTTCGAAAACTATGCAATGATACTTGTGAATTGATGAGGTCTTGTTATATTAATGATATTCATATCATCTCCGAGACAATACTTATTCTACTTGCGGGTGTGCACGGTTATCTCCGGCCGAACCGAACCGAACCGGAACCGAAGATTCGGTTCGAACCGAAACCAGACCGAAAATTTTGGTTCGGTTTCGGTTTTCATATTTTTAAAATTTCGGTTTTCGGGTCAGTTCGGTTTTGGGAGGCCGGTTAACCGAATCGACCGAAAAACTGAAATTTTTAATTTTTTTTATTTAAATATATATCATAAGTTGCTATATTGAGTATCAACTCTCATCAAAAAAAAAGCAATTTTTGCTTCCAAAAAATCGATCGAGGGCTGATCATTAACACAAAAAAAAGCACTTCTTTTAAAACTCTTACCCTAAGACCTCAGTCTTCTCGTCCCTCAGGCATCTCTGTTGGGCTAAGAAAAGTGAAAAAAGAGAACACTCAAATCTGTAAAAATATAAATTTGTATATTTGTGTATAAATTTGAATGAGAATGTTCTTTTATCCTTCTCGTCACATTTATGTGAATTTGAATCTGTTGATTACATGGCCAATTTGAGTTTTATATGGATGTGGTTCACAAGCTCATGTTCTACTCTGTCCCGATGTTACCTTGCAATTAATGGAATTTCCATGTTAAAGAATATAAATAGGGAGGAAACGATAAAATTTCTGCTGTTTATTTTGGAAAATGCTTTGACCATTTGATTAGTTTGTACTTGCAGGGCAAAACCAGGGGCGGAGCTAGACCCGAATTATTGGGGGGCTGAAAAATTTTGGGGGACCTAAATTAATAAAAAATAAATATTTAGTACTAAAAATTAATATTTTAAAATAAAATATACATATAAATATGAAGATTTCAAAATTTTTTGGGGGCTAAATCAATAAAAATAAATATTTAGTACTAAAAATTAATAGTTTAAAATAAAATATACATATTTATATGGAGATTTCAAAATTTTTGGGGGGCTCCAATGCTAAGGATACGCCCCTGGGCAAAACATTATTAACTTATATGCCATCGAGTGATGCATCTGGTTTTGTTGGTACAGAAATTTGTTTCGACCGGTTCGGTTTTTAACCGAAAAACCGATTTTTTGGTTCGGTTTTTAATCGAACAATTTTGGTTCGGTTTCGGTCTGGGTTTTTGACGAATCGCCGAAATTTCGATTTGGTTTGGTTCAGTTTGGCCGAACGAACACCCATAATTCTACTCGATTGAGATCTTTAATTCTAAATTGTTTTTCAATCTTTATTCCGATACACCAATATGAAATCACGTGTATAAGATGATATAACTAATTAACTATTAGTCTATTATTCACATAGCATTCATCTAATGTATTGAATTTGAAATACCAGTTGTTTCCATAAGGAATAGGAGATTGGAATCGATTCATATTAGGTTTTTTTTCTTTTATTTATTAAATAATAAATAATGTAAAGCAAATAATAGGACACGTCTACAGGGATGTAATTTTTTTTATGGGTCTATGATATGTTGATATGTTGCAATGTTCGTATCTAAATTTTATGCGAGTCCTGTAAAATGTAAGCTTATAATTATTATATTTTATATTTGTAAGATGCATATAATATATTTAATACAAGATGGCCTTTTAATATATATGTTGTACAATTTAATCATGTTGTTGATATATCTTTTCTTATAATCAACCTTATACACTAAATGAAAAAACAAATATGACATATGTCTTCAACTCACTATTTTGAACTATGTATAAACTACTCATTCTGCCAATTCCATATATCGGCTTCATATTTATCTATGTGAGTTGTGACAACTCTATATCATATATTTTTTTTTATATGTAATCTAAAAGTTAACAAATAATTCAAAAATCAAGGATTATATATATACAATCTTTTTTTTTAGGGATGGCAATGGGTGGGGACGGGGCTGGTATTGGACATACCATCTCGTCCCAAAATCTCATCTCAAATACCATCCCTGCATCATTCCCCGCTTTGGGTATCTGGTACGAGGATGGGGAATCCCTGTTTGGGGAACGAGGTCCATGCGGGGAATCGGGTTCCCCATTTTGTATTTATTAATAATTATTTCTTAAAATAAATTATTTAAAATAACTAATAATTAAAATAAATAAAATAACATAAATTCCTAATTTCTAAAATAAAGAATGCGAACAAATAAACTTATAAAGACTTAAGGGTTTAGTTTTTATAATTAATAAGATAAAATATTATAAATTGAAGTAATATTAATAATATATAAATATAATATATAAATACGGGGAATGGGGATGGGGACGAGAATCCCCGTTTCATATAAATGAGGTCGAGGATGGGGACGGGGGATATAAATACCATCCCATCCCATCCCCACTTCTAGAGAATCGGTGAATCCCCATCCCCGTTGGGACAACCGAATTAACCGGGGATTCCCATCCCATTTTATTCATGTACCGACGGGGATGGTTCCCCGCGGAAATTTTGCCATCCCTAATTTTTTTTTCGTAGATCAAAAATTCAATCCATATAGTTTATTATAATCTAAAAGGTATAATAATAAAAAATCCAAAGTTTTTGTCTGTACAATCTAAACTTAGCACAATTAACTAAATTAATGATTCTTCAAATCTAAAATAATAATATAAATAAGAATTTAAAATTCACAATATTTTGATGGGCCAAAATACCCAAAAAATAAAAGAATAAAAAAATAAATAGATCAAATTTAATAAAAATAGCACAATTCTCATGTAACATGCAATATTTTTCTAGTTATACATACATGCAAAATATGCCAAACCCAACAAAGAAATTACGCCGCTTTTGTATATACTAAACTGCAAGTTACTGTTAGGACGATTGATCAGAATTTCATACTTATAGTTATTCTTCATTGTACGCAAAAAAATAAATAAACTGCAAGCCCTAAAAACAAAAACTAATCCGTGTTTGAACCATGCTAAACTGACAAGCCCATATCATATTCCATGGAGCCCAAAATAAGGAGTTTAGTACCCAATGGGCCATTACTGGCCCAGCAAAATCTAAGGCGGTAAATCGTGAGATCTATATAAAATAGCAGGGCACGTGAAAAAAGAATATGAATCGCATTTAAATCCATTTTTCGTATCCGCGCCCATCGTCCTCTCTCTCTAGGGTTTTATCATCCATCTGGCATTTCCTTTTTTTAATATAGTTTCTATTTCTAGGTCTCAGTTTTCATTTGGATTTTAGGCTGTGTTTTTTGCTCTCCCGGTAAATTACATCGTTTTTATTTTTTGATTGTTCTGTATTTAAGAGGAGAATTTGGATATGGAGTTTGGAGGGGCGAAAAAAAGAGGAAGACCCGAGGGTGTCCTCAATGGCAATGGCGGTTTCAAGAAATCCAAGCAAGGTCTTTAGTTTTCGCTTCAAGATTCATTATGCGTGCTTTTCTGTTAGGAAAATATAGGGTTTATGTTCGTTGCTAAGCACTTTTGAAGTGGCTAATATTTTTAGCATTATGTTTGTACCTAGGGAATTTATAAAGCATCCACTCTGTTCTTTTTTATATTTCTGGTTTTTGTGCAACTGCATATAGTGATTGGTATCTGTTTTTCCAGTGATTTCTTATGCACTATACTTGTATTAGTACCTTTTGGGATTTTGTGAGTAACTGAAATATATTATAAATTGAAATTGTAAATTTAATGTTTTAAACTGAACACATGAAAGAAAATAAATGTGTGCCTGGGGTGTGCTACATGGACCAATTGTACTGTAATAATGGTTAGTATACTGGTTTTTTGGGCTAGTTTATTTTAGGTCATTTTCTGATAGAATCTATTATTTTTTATAATGTTTTTTTTAGCTACTATTCATCATCCCAAAATGGGGACAGTATTTTTGCTCCCTATTATTCACCATTCACAGGAGTCTTTGGCTTAAAAATCCTTGAAGCTGTATTTTATAATCAAAGTTTTTTGGTTAATGGTGATGAAAATATGGGTTTACTTTTAAATTTGGATATTAATAAATTATATGACTTTTAACTGAAGAAGACTATTATTTATGTGCAACAGAAATGGAGTCATTTACAACTGGTATAGGAAGCAAATTGAAGCCATGCACAAAGTTTTTCAGGTTCTAATCTTAACCTATCTAAAATCAATATTGTAAGTGCAACTTTCATATGCTGGTAATGGTTGTGGAATTAGCATCAAGTTTTTATTCTTTTTACTTTAAAAATTACTTTGGACTAATGAATTGGGTATTGAAAGTTGTGAAACAGGTTACACTCTTGTTAATTGATAATGACAGCAATTGAATCGAAATGGATGAATGACAGCCTTGCTGAATTTACCTTTTCCCTTGGGGTGATGTAACATCTACTGAATGAAAAGGCTTATTAGTGAAATTACCGTCGAATCATTCAGTTGCTTGGACAATAAGCGAGTGAAAATATCAATGCTGATGCAATTAGTTTGTGCCAACTTGTTTAGACTGGTACTGTGGTGCAAATTTTTGTGCCATCTATATGATAATCAACTAACTAATGGGGAATTGTTGAATTAAGTTGGGCCTGCATCTGACTTTGACCTGTCACGGGTAGCATTTTCCAGTTTAAAAATGCCTGTCCAAAGGGGCTTGAGGGTTATTTTTTGTGCTGCTGCGATTGTTTAATTATCATATACAGGGTCTTTTGTGCTGCTGCGATTGTTTAATTATGTCCAAAGGGGCTTGAGGGTTACTTTTTCTTTGGACTCTTATTGCATGCTACAATTTAGATGCTGTCTTTCTCATAGTTTCTGATTTTTTTTGGTAAACTTGACTGGCTGCTATGCCAAAGTGCTTATTGTTTTAAGCTGAATTCCTTTGTTAGTAAATTTTTTTTTAAAGCATTGGAAGACTGCTGCTAGATATTATGCCATCCTTATCAGTACCTCTAAAGCAGAATTTGCATTTTATGGGTGTCAATTTATGAATATTGTGCGTTTGATTTAAGCATAACCGTAGTACATCAGATGAACTGAGAGAGGATACATTTGAACTTTCTTGATAGAACCATCTTAGAATTGATTATACTGTCTTGTATGGAGCGCTATTTCCAAGAGTTCCTGGTATGATTGTATTACCAATTTGGATTCTGGTACTGAGGCATTTAAGCCCCTGGTGTTTACCTGTAGTTGGCAAGTTGATGAAAGTTTAGCGTGTTTGTGAATTCTGGTCATGGAATTTTGCTTGTAGTTGGGGTCGATATCATTTTACTTTCTAAAACATCTAGGTTGTAAAGGATTCTTGTGCGAATATTGATAACAGTTCTTTTCCCTTCAAGAGTTGAGCAATATTTTATCTGAAAATAGTAGCAAATTATTGTATGAGGTAAGATATATGGTGTTTATTACATGAGTGGGCTAATTTCTCTGTGGTAGAGTAGGTTTTGTTTGCATGTCAATCTACTATCATGGTCGATACGCTGGTGGCATGATCCCATTGTTAGATTCTTTAAAACTATTTGGATGGAATTTTATTTTGATTAATTACTAGAAAGTATTAAATGACCACCTCATCTTAAAACTTTAAGTTGCTGGAGAGAAGAGTCGTTTAATTCGCAACTCTAATACATTAACCCATGCTGCTTATAGACTGGATTTTCTGAAGCCTAGCCCTGTTGCTTAGATGGGTGACAATGAGTTGAACTTAGGATTTCTTGTGTGGCCTATCTCAGAGGCTCTATCTCATCTAAGTTCTAACAGCTAAGAGTTGAAGCTAGCTGTTGAAGAAGAGCGCCATTTAATATTTAATAGATTTTCTTTGTGGCTATCAGCAATATTAACTGTTAACTTGAAAGCGTGAATGCTGGTATTTTTCTGTTTGTAATTGCATTTATTGGATCAAAGATTTCATTAAGTTGTTTTGAACACTACTAAGTTCTCAAAAATTAGTTCACAAGAGGAAATTACTTGAGCTGAGTAGATATTTACTGTGATGTAAGAGATTACAGTTGGCACCCTTGCTGTTTCTAAAATGCGCTGAACTTGATTGTGAAGATATGCTCAATTCAGGAACAAGCATTAATGAAATTTTGTACTTCCTGTAAAAAAGATATCAAATTTGTTGGTCCCGCTAATGATTATTTGCAGTTTGTGAATTTATTAGACTTCTGATAGAATTGGTAATAGTTGCCAAATATTATGTTCAGTTCCCTTTTTCCTTTTCTTTGTTGTGACATGAGCCATGTGAGTATCCCAACATTAAGCTTGCCCTTGTGTTTACTTAACAACACATTCTTGTTAAAGTGTAAGTTTGTCATCAACGATTTGTGGGAATTTACTGAAACTGAAATTTATTGCTTTTGAATACGTTGTATGTCTCTTGCTGTCAGTTTGGGTGAAGGTAAGTGTCCTGTAGTTTGATTAGTTCTTTCTTTCCTCTGAGTTTCCAGTTGGAATTGGATGGTTTTTACAATTTGTTCAGCTGTTCCATTTCTTAACTTGATAACTATTATGGATTCATTTATGTATGATGTTGCCGCAAATTTACACGCTTGTTTATTGAACCTTATTTCATTTGCATGCAGTGTTTCCGGGTGTCAATTTGGTGAGGGATGCCACTTCCTGCATTACGTCCCTGGTGGCATCAAGGCCGTCACTCAAATACTT